>ONZH01017938.1:0-206561 GCA_900303285.1 Rhinella marina
CTCCGGTCTGGGCATCCGCACCAAGACGGATCCGTCATGACCCCAAATGCAAGTCAATTGGGACGGATCCATTTGGTGTGACACAATGGTAAACGGATCCGTCCTCCATTGACTTTCAATGGAGTTCATGACGAATCTGTCTCCCTGCAATTTCCCTCCCTCCAGCAGGTGGCGCTGTGGGTAACTTACCCCTGTGCGCACCGTACTCCTCGTCGCTGGTCAGGTCTGGAGCTGCTGGAACAGGCAAGTGTTTGTGTATGCGCTGCTCCAGCCCCACATGTGTTCATGCGGCAGCACGGATCCGGCGGCACCCTTCACCCGCCGGATCCGTGCTGGCACTGGTGTGAAAGAGGCCTTAGATAGTTGGTTTGGCCTGTCTGCTGATATCAGCAGGTTCAGCCGCCATGCACCTAATGTGTACGGCCAGCTCTATGTATGAACAGTATTTTTAGAAGCCACTTTTAATTATCTGGTGCAGAGTGATAATTGCTCGTTCCAGACAGGTGAGTCTGGTCTAATGCACTGGATTATCATGTAAACCTGATAAGTGAGGGTAAAAGTCTCCGCTGAAAGGTGAAGGGAGCAGCTAATCTCACACTGATTTTCTGCTTTCCATATAATTGTGAAGCTCCTTCCGTAAAGACAACTATAAGGCCTGAAAACAAGTCTGGAGAACTGCGTGCCTCACTCCCGGCCTTGCGTGATCTAAAGTGGCACGGAAGGACACGTGTTGCACTTTTTTAAATTGATGAAATAGTTTGTTTTTTTTCTTTGAGGTAATGACTTTTCACACTAACTAAAAAAAAAAAAATATTACAATTTTTTCATTTTTTTTCTTGCCCAGTATGGGCCACAGGGGGTGCTAACATGAAAAAAGTGGTCGTGTACTACTAGCCATAGACAAGGTGATCTCTGACTGGCACCAGCTGCAGGGGGAGATAAGGATGGGATTTCCTGTCTGAAAATGGCGTGTTCTCCTACTTGACTGAGCTGAGCATGCATGTGTGTGTGTGGGGGTGGAGAGGTCAGCAGCAGGGCTGTCAGCCGGCAGGTAACAGCTGTGGCCTCCCTGTCCGATTATCTGACCATACTGCTGTGGGTTTTGGCTCAGAACCTCGTCTATTACCCATACTGGGTTATACATGGATAAGCCCCCATTGTCTGATAGGAGCAGGTCCCACCTCTGGACCGCACCTACAAGGAGAAAGGAGCGAGGAGAGCTGTGGGCTGGAGGACCCCGGATTTCCTGGGGTCCGTCCACCACCAAGCGCTGCTCCCATAGAAGTGAATGGGAGCGCTCTGCTCTCCCATTCATTTCTATGTGGCTGGTGGAAATAGCCGAGACGCTATTTTCGGCGTCTCCCATTGAAATGAATGAAGGGCGGCTGCGCATGCGCAGTGCACTCTCCATTCATTTCCCCACTCTGTTCTCATTGTAGGTGTTGGTCACCTATCAGACAATGGAGGCATATCCTAGAGATATGCCCCCATAGTATGTGATGGGACAACCCCTTTAATGACAACCTCTCCAAGTGATATTTGCATTTTTAATACAATACTTGTTGTTCTTCAACACTGATCCCTGCTGCATGGGGAAGGGGGCAAGGACTAGGAACAAGTAATTGGGAAGTCTCTTCACCTGTAAGTATAAAAAGCCACAAGAGCCTAAACCTGACGAGTGCAATTCCTCCTGCAGTCAACTTTGCAGGTTCTGAATTAGTCTAAAGCTAAATCAACAGCGCCCAGGTAACAGGTCATAAAAGGAACTGATGGAAAATGTTTCCAAAAATGAAGTTTAAAGGGATTTTCCAACAATTACTACTGATTGACCTATCTCTAGATAGTCTTCAGTATCACTACTGCGAGCACAATGCCCTTTCAAACAGCTGATTGGCTGGGGGTCCCGGGTGTTGAATCTGTGAATCAGTCACATTTGGTGAACAGAACAACGCTGCAGGAGCGTGATATATACATATTTTTTCTGGCAAACTGATGGACACCTTGCAGAACCCAACAGACCCCAGTGTAAGGCCTCTTTCACACGTTGTGGTCTTCACAGACCGCCCACGCATCCATTGACTTTAATGAGCATTCGCACATCAGTGGTTTTCCACGGCCCGTGGTGGCACCAGAGAAGCCGCCACTATTTTGTCCGTGATCCTTCACACTCAATATAGTCTATGGGTCTGTGAAAACCACGGACACCACGTGGATGCCATCTGTGATTGGTCTGTGGTTTTCACGGACCATTGGTGTGAGATGCTCTGTAAAGTAAGTTTCAGCTGAGCAGTGTACGTGGAATATGGATGACACACAGGGGGCCAAAACCCGGAAAAAACAAACAGATGAACCGCTGACCGTTTTGTCACATACAAATACGTATGAAAGAGGCCTAGGGACTCATGCACACGACCGTATGTATCTTGCGGTCCGCAAAAAATACAGATGACGCCCGCGTGCATTCCGTATTTTGCGGAATGGAACAGCTGGCCCCTAATAGAACAGTCCTATCCTTGTCCGTAATGCGGACAATAATAGGACATGTTCTATTTCTTTGTGGAACGGAAATACGACATAGGGAAACGGAATGCACACGGAGTAACTTCCGTTTTTTTTTTTTGCGGACCCATTGAAATGAATGGTTCCTCATACGGTCCGCAAAAAAAAAAAACAGGAACGGACACGGAAAGAAAATACGTTTGTGTGCAAGAGCCCTAAGGCTGCATTCACATCTGCGCATTGGTTTCTGCTTCCTCTGCTGGATCTCAAAACCGGACCAAAACGGTTCCGTTTGATTTAACACATCAGGACGCAGCCGATGCGGTTGTGTTAAATGGTGAAAATGGAACAAACCGGAGGCGTCACTAAAAACAATGTAAGTAAATGGGTAACTATTCCATGATACCAAATTTATACAGTTTTTTTAATGACTTTTGATCACTTTTTAGTTTTTTTTTTTTTTTAAGGGATAGGTAATTTTTGTTAAAGGGGTTTTCCGGGATTTTACTACTGATGACCTGCACTCAGGATAGGTCATCAGTATCTGATCGGTGGGGGTCCGACACCCGGGACCCCTGCTGATCAGCTGTTTGAGAAGGCACCGGCGCTCCCGTGAGCACCGCTACCTTCTCTTAGCTTTTCCTAGGCCAGTGACGTCACGTTCATCAGTCACATGACCTAGGAGCGACTCAGCCCCATTCAAGTGAATGGGGCTGAGCGCGATACCAAGCACGGCCACTATACAATGTACGGCGCTGTGCTTGGTGAGCTGAGAGAAGGCAGCGGTGCTCACAAGAGCGCCAGTACCTTCTCAAACAGCTGATCGGTGGGGTCCCAGGTGTCAGACCCCCACTGATCAGATACTGATGACCTATCCTGAGGATAGGTCCTCCATAGTAAAATCCAGGAAAACCCCTTTCAAAACTTTGTTTGCATTATCTTTTTACTGCCACTAGGGGGCGTGAACATGCGATCTACTGATCACTGCACCTCTGTACTGTGATATAACATGCCTGCCAGCGTAAACCTGACAGGTAGCCTATTACCGTATGTGCAGTAAGTGGTCCGTATATATCACCCACCTTGCCATTGAGGACGATATTCTGGCTTCCGCATAATACAGACTGCCGGCTGACCTTATTTCCGGAGGCCTGAGGACAGAACACACAAGACAGTTACAGGGCTTTCATTTATGGCAAACGGTCGTAAATCAGCTTAAACCACGAGTATCCTCAAGGGAGTCTCCAGTATGGACGTAATGTATCTAAAATAGGAAGGAATCACACTGAAAGTACAAGTCACACAGGTGGACAGTTAACCCTTTGTGACAGAACAGCTGAATATTTTTAATAAAGACCAAATGAAAAAAAAGAATTTTTAGCCCAAAATTAATAAAATGCAATCATAAAAATTGCACCCAAAGGTGCACATAGCCTTTAAAAGCAAATCGGTTTGCACTGCAGATTTTTTTCCACAGCGTGTTGATGAGATTTGCTAACATCAGAACTGCAAGCCCCATTTACATGAACGGGAGAGCGGCAGAAAACTCTGCAATAAATTCTGCTGCATGTGAACGCAGCTCGAGAATGAGATTGTCCGAGATTTTACATGGTGGCTTCTCCTCGGGATAGCAGTGATCTCCATTGTACAGTACTGGATCAGCAACCTCCAGCTGTTCTGAAACTACAACTCCCAGAATCCTCCATTCACTTCTATGGGAGTAATCAGGGGTCAGTACAGAGATCTCTCCCATCTTCTATTTATCCCCAGGACTGGGACTGTGACGAGGGGACATCCTCTGCGTCTGGAGGAAAGAAGGTTTGTACACAAACATAGAAGAGGATTCTTTACGGTAAGAGCAGTGAGACTATGGAACTCTCTGCCTGAGGAGGTGGTGATGGTAAGTTCACTATAAGAGATCAGGAGGGGCCTGGATGTATTTCTGGAGGGTAATAATATTACAGGTTATAGTTACTAGATATGGGTTGTTGATCCAGGGAGTTATTCTGATGCCTGATTGGAGTCAGCCTCATACAAGAACAGTCGAGTAAGTGCGCATGCTGGGATTTGTAGTTGCACAGCAGCTGGAGAAGGTTGCTGATCGCTGGTGTAGTGGACGAAGATGGTAATGCAGCGCTGTGCCCATTCACTGGACCGTGCTATGTAGTTCAAAAAACGGCAGACCAAATTCACGTGTGTACCGATGCTTAAAGGGGGGTTCCCAAAATGTAAACTTACAGGATAAGGGTCTAATCGGCAGGGGACCCACCCCTGATGATGATAATGGGGGTCTCGTGGTGGTCAAGTGCACAGGCTGCCCCTTTCTCATGATCAGGGAGACCTTTGCAGTCACAGCCCCACCTAATATACACTGAGGATACATACAAATCATGGGACAACCCCATTTAAAGGGGGGCTCCACCCAAAGCCTATGCAGTATGTAAGCAAGACACATATGTAACAGTATGAGGCATAAATCAGACATCACAGGCTCCCATACATCCCACATACATGACATACACAGGCGTGGTCACGGAGGATGCACAAGACATACATGACAGTCACAGGATGATGCGGGCGTGGTCATGGAGGGGGCACAGAACATACATGTACACGGCTGGTGGGGGGC
The DNA here is from genome assembly GCA_900303285.1 of Rhinella marina. NCBI lineage: Eukaryota > Metazoa > Chordata > Amphibia > Anura > Bufonidae > Rhinella > Rhinella marina. Next base: position 5,129 of record ONZH01017938.1, read on the forward strand.
GCACCACCTGGCCGCCATGTCTACCCAGGCAGGGCTATGTCTCCTCCACCACACTCACAGTCTCTATGTACTCCGACTTGTTATACAGCAGCTCGCTCAGCTCCATAGCTCGGCCGGAGTGACGTCACTTCCGCTCCTGCTGCGCCGGGTTTGGTCACGTGATGCTGTCATGTGACGTGAGGCTGAGGAGGACGGAGGAGGTGACAGCGGCCGCCGCGTGTGTACGTACACGGAGACGGTATAGGGGGGCGCCATAGGGTGATTCTGGAGGGACTCCTGTGTCTGAACTGTGCCCTAGTCAGTAAAAAAAAAAAAAAAAAAACGAAAAAAAAAACTTTTAAGGAGTTTTCTGGGAAAATTGTGAATTTTCCCCCCACTTTAATGCACCACTTTAATAATTATAAATGTATCCCTTGTTGCCATGTCTAAGGGTGAGACGTTAGCCAATGGGACGCTGCGGTCAGTAGTCAGGTGACCTAGGTATGTGCATGCAATTGGCTCTAGATTGATTGGGTGAAGCGGTCATCTGACTGGATCATGTGACGTCAAGTAAGATGACAGACGCTGTGTGTGCATGCTGCCATGGCCGCCGAGGGAGACGTTTTTAATCAGCACAGATGTCGTTTTTAAGACTGTTACAACTTTGTGCATTGGTGAGAGAATAATTGTCGAATCCTTGTTAATCCCCTTTAAGTCCATGAATTGCAGCCTGTTATCACGCAGTGGTCACCGAGTAAGGGAGGGTTCGCTTCAGGTTTTATGCCTCCGTTTGACGTATATGTTACAAACAGAAACGCAGCACACCACGTTCTTGTATGCTGCACAGTCTGGTAATAAATTCGTATACGTTTTTTTTTAAATGGAACTCTATGGTGAACGGATGGCATTGTATGGCAGCAGTCTGAGGCATCCGTTTAACGCATCCGTTTTTTGTATACGTTATAAGGATGAGAAAAACGTGATGCCTCTTTCACTCGTCGGTGATTATACGGTTAGTGATTTATCAGTGAAGGATCCGTGTTTGGTCTTTGTGTTCATTTTATGCTCTCTGTGTGTCATCCGTATTCCATGGACGCTGCTATGTCAGCAGCATCTACTAGCAACAGTCCTACAAAACCACCGACCCTTGGGCTGTTCTCCACTTTTTCCACGGAGGTTACATTCACACGACCGTATGTGTTTTGTGGTCCGCAAAACATGGATCCACAAAAAATACAGATGATGTATGGCATCCGTATTTTTGGAAAACCACTGATGTGTGAATGCATTTGAAAGATACGGGATGCAACAGACAGCACACGTGCATGATTCACTGGCGTGTAAAGCTGGCCTAAGAGGTGTGTGGTTATACTGGCGGTGTGTCTGTGTGAGAGGAGCGCCATGTGTCCATCTAATCACGTGGGATGCGATCGCAGGCCTCGGTCTTGCATGAAGAGCTACAATGGCGGGTAAAATACTGAAGCTGTATAGCAGACATCACAATATTAGGCCTCAGGCACATGATCGTCTGTATTTTGCCATCCGCAAATTGCAGATCCACAAAATACGGATACCGCTTGTATTGCATCTTGAATTTTTAACTTCAATGGGTCCGTGGTCGGCATTTTGCGGCCAAGTATCGGACATGTTCTATCTCTTTTTGCAGAATGGATATACGGATGGGGAAAGCACATAGTTGTCATTTATCAAACTGCTGTAAAGTAGAACTGGCTTAGTTGCCCCTAGCAACCAATCAGATTTTACCTTTTATTTTCCAAAGGAGCTGTCAAAAATGAAAGGTGGAATCTGATCTGTTGCTATGGGCAACTAAGCCAGTTCTACTTTACACCAGTTTGATAAATGACCGGAATAGATCATCCTGGTGCATTCAGCGTCCTTATATCCGGGCAGCAAAATGCAGACTAGCGACCCACAACACATGGACGCATCCGTATTTTACAGCTACGTGGTTTGTGAACCGCAAAATGGACACAGTCGTGTGCATGAGGTATATTGTGGCCCTAGCACTCCTTGCAGTCACCGTGTGCAAGCCAACGGAGATGCCACATGTCGTTCACTTTGCATTCTTCTAGGGATGCCCAACCTATGGCCCTCCAAAAACTTGCAAAACTACAACTCCCAGCATGCCTGGACAGCCTACAGCTATCAGCCTACAGCTGGGCATGATGGGAGTTGTAGTTTTACAACAGCTGGAGGGCCGCAGGTTGAGCATGCCTGGTATAGAATATCGAGATGTTTCTCCAAGTAGAAGACAGGAAGGAGCAAGATGGTGCTGACACGTGGACCAGGATATGTGGTTAGATGTGTGTCCGTACTAACGTTTCCGATATATATCACGTCTCTGATGTCTCCTCTTGTTCTGTTCTTCCAGCAGGACATGGAGAACGCGCCGGAGAAAACTCTCACGTTAGAAGAAAAGACAAAGGTACGAACCTTGTGTGATGTGTGCAGTAAAGGGGAGGAAACCAGAGGACACTTGGGATCTGCCTGCGATATAGAACTGACCATTACCTATCTAGCAGATCCCACATCACAGCGCTCGTTCTCCCGGCCGGGCTGTGTTTAACCAACACATAAAAAATATGTGACCACTGCAGCCAATCACTAGGCTCTTCTATGGCTAGTAATTGGCTGCAGTGGTCACATGATATCACCGCTGCAGCCGGGTAAACAGAGTCCAGGTAAGAGAACCAGAGCTGAGATGCACCATCTGCCAGAGGGAAGTAATCGTCAAATATTTATTGTTAACAGATCCCAATTGTTGTCTGGTTTCAGGAGGAACCCCTTTAATTTCTCGGTGAGGGTCCGGGCACTGAGACTTCCACTGATCGCTAAAACAAGGAGGCAGAAGCATTCAGCTTCAGCTAAAGACAGGCTTGGAGACTTTCTGTTGTGGTCTTATGTGCTTCTGCCTGCTTGTTTCAGTCATCAGCGTGGGTCTCAGAATCCGGACCCTAAAAGGTCCAAATATTTACTCTGACGTCACTCTGACATATCAGAAGTTTTTTTTTTTTTTTATATGACAGCTACTCTTTACAGATCATCTGCAGCATGCACATAAATTCTGCAAGCCACACTCAGATGATGGGGGTAGTCACAGTGTGTGACTATATGCCCTTAAAGGGATCTGTTCCATCTGTAATTGACAGGTTAGAAAATAAAAATTTGCGTAACGCATGCGGACTTCAACACACATTCAGTGCAGATTTTTTGACCATATCTAACCCACATAAATCGATAAGATTGTGGATGCACCTCCCCCCATTAAAGAAGTATTCCAGCCCTTTCTGACTGGAATGTGGAGTATATACACTATCATCGACCTATTTAAACTACCCCTGGCTGCAAACTTAAAGTAGAACTTCTGCAAAAAATTTTTATTCTCTGACCTGTTAGAAAGGTGCATGATATCATCTGTAATGAATGTAATCTTCTTATCAGTGTCTGTATCTATGAGTTATCCACTTTCTTCTTATTGTAGCTGGGTCATGTGACCAACTCCCTGACCTCCAACTGAGGTCAGGGAGTTGTCAACTTCAGGTCAGGTCAGGTCAACGTCCTATGAGACTGAAAGTGTCTCTGTGTGAGTTGGTGGGTCTGATTGCTGGTCACATGACACAGATGAGAAGCATCAGGGAGATATAACTCACAAATACAGACACTGGTAAGAAAATTACATTCACTACAGATTACATCATGTACATTTCTAGCAGGACAGAGAAAAACATTTTTTGCAGGAGTTCTTCTTTAAGGAATGGGGCACTGAAGTTAGGCTCTTAAAAATCTAGGGGTCATTTATTATCCAGAAATACCCCTACATTAGGTGTATTTCTGGTGCGACTTTTCCCCGCTCATGCCAGGTCTAAAAAAGTGGGCGTGGTGGGGAAGGGGACAGGCCGGGAGGACTGTCTCATTCATCATTTTTCTATGCCTGTATTAGGCTACTTTTACACTAGTGTTTTTGCTACATCCGTCAGGGTTCAGCAAAAAGACTTCCGTTACAGATAATACAACCACCTGCATCTGTTATGAACGGATCCAGTTGTATTATCTGTAACATAGCCAAGACGGATCACGTCATGAACTCCACTGAAAGTCAATGGGGGACGGATCAGTTTTCTATTGTGTCAGAGAAAACGGATCCGTTCCCCATGGACTTGCATTGTGGGTCATGACGGATCCCTCTTGCTCTGCATTCCAGGATGCCTGCTGCGGTTTGCTCTCCAGTATGAGAATGGAACATAATACATTTTGGAGCGCTCTGTTCTGTTCAGTTACGTTTTGTCCCCATTGACAATGAATGGGGACAAAACGGAAGCGTTTTTTTCTGGTATGGAGACCCTATGATGGATCTCAATACCGGAAAATAGAAACGCTAGTGTGAAAGTAGCCTTAGGTGTAGAAAGTGGTCTAAATGTAAGACAGATAGGAAGCTGGCTTACATTTAGACTGGCGCTGGATGCGCCAAAGTTATGTAGAGGCATAGCATAGGCTGATCCCCCTCCAGATATAGGGGTTATTAAGACCATCGTCTAAAACGCTGGTCTTAATAAGTGACCCCCTTAGTGTTTCTCACCTATCTAGTGGCAAGGTAGTGCATGCTTCTGGCAGGAATACGTCTTCAAATAGCCTCTGCATTCTTCATTTAGAAATGCCAAGAGGGAGCTCATGTGACCGCTTCCTCCAGCCTCGACATAGAGGACATGTAATCGTGCAGCAGAATCGGGGCAGTTACATGGGTGCACATACATGGGAGCATTTAGACTCCATAGTAATTATTAGTATTGTAATCGCTTTATTTTTCTTTTCCAGCTGAAGGAAAGGCTCGCCTTACTGAAGAAAGAATACAAGAGGACCGTCCACCGCTTACAGGTAAGCAGCTAAAGGCGAGTGGCGGTGATGAGATGCTTCCGCTCCTTCCCTAAGGACAGAAGCTCACCTGATGCGGCAACCATTGACCTTCAGTATACGGGATTCAGATTTATTTATTTTTTGTCTTCCTGTATAGAGATCCCAGAGAGCCGAGAGGGTGAAAACACACGTCAAGAAAACCATAGAAGAGCAGAACCGGTTACTAAGCCAGGAACTGTCCATACAGGACAGCGTCTCCATATTAGCAGGTTAGTGGTCACAAAAGTACCAGCAGCACTAAGGCTACTGTCACACTTGCGTTTGTAATTCCGGTATTGAGATCCGGCAGAGGATCTTAATATCGGATTTAAACGGATCTGCTTTGATTTTGCACATCAGGATGCCTCCATTCCGTTAGGAGGCAGTTGTGTGAAATCAAAACCGGAAAAAAACGGATCCTGCGATAAATACATTGAAAGTCAATGGGTGATGGATTTATTTCTTTCAGGAGCCTAAAAAAACGGATCCATCACCATTGACTTACAGTGTATCTACAGTGTACATTGTGACTTAAGTGTAACTGCCTGCAGCGGATTTGTGTCCTGTCACAAAACGGAACGCTGCTGGAACGGAAGACATCCTGAATGGATCTCTTTCCATTCAGAATGCATGGGGACAAAACGGAACCCTTTTTTTTTCTGGTATTGAGATCCTCTTCTACCAGAAAAAACACAATACAGGTGTGAAAGTAGCTTAAGCTGGATTCGGTCCACTTTGGATCACGATCTGCTCTATCCATAGAAAGGTAATAGACTTTATGAAGCCATACATTGCTCGATCTGCTCCTTGGGGGGACCGAGGCAGAGCCAGCCGAAGGGGCAAAGTGCTCAGCTGAGCACTGCCGCCCCTTCATTTTAGGAATTGGTGGCGGTCTTCGCAACCCCACCGATCAAAAATTCTGACACATCACTGTGACTTATTAAAACCTTTTTCAAAAATAATAGGTGTTCTTTAACCCCCTAACTGTTTTGCCAGAGTGGAGCTCCAGCAGTGGGAAAAGTAGCTACCTGGAGGGGGGAGGGATTATTTAGATGCTGCTACCTCCTGAATAGCAGCAGCAGGTAGCAGCTAGAAACATGCAACTGGTCTTGTTTGAAAGCTGACAGTCCAAGCTTTCAGCCAATACCAGAATGACAACAATATGTTCAGGACAGAGGAAGATATCACTGATAGAAATCGGGATGCTGTGGATGCAACTGAAAATGTAAGTAAAAACAGGTTTCACTTGCAATTATTCCCGACTTGATTTCTAACAGTGATTTCTCCACTGTTGCTTGGACTTTAGCTTGTGTGAAAGCCTGGACTGTCAGCTTTCAGAAAAGACCAGTTGCATGTTTCTAGCTGCTACCTTACAGGAGATAGCAGCATCTAAAGCAGCCCTCCCCACTCCAGTTAGTAGGTTGCGATTATTCCCAACTTGATTTCTAACAGTGATATCTCATGTGTTGCTTGGACCAGTCTTGTAGCCTGGACTGTCAGCTTTCAAACAGGACCAGTTTCATGTTTCTAGCTGCTACCATTGAGGAGATATCCCCATCTAAAGCAGCCCTCCCCCCTCCAGTTAGCTAATTTTCACACAAAACAGTTAGGTGGTTAAATTGTCAATTTTGCCATCAATAGCCAGACTCTGTTGTTTCCCAGGTTCTCTCGTTGACACCAGTAATGCTTCAAGAAAAGCCACCGAGTCAACGCAAAGCACGGTCACCCCATCAGCAGAGAGGAAGCTGTCCGTCAGCTTTAATTTGGATCCAGAAATCCTCCACGGCGACAAGAAGTCACCGTCATGTTCTGGAAGTGAAAGTAGCGGTCAGGAGCCCGGCATAGCAAGCAGGACTGAGATTACCGGACCGTCTAATCCAAATCAAGGCAAAAGGAGCCGGCTGAAATTAAATAGATCCGCAAGGCAAGTCTTCTCAGAGTCCATATCCCCAAGAGTTCAGGTCAATAGTACTGTTAGTAGTCTAGAAGAAAAGCTTAATAATCATGAGGTGGAAGCTACAAGGGGCCTTACAGAAGATGACTCCCTAAAGATAAATGAGACCACTTGCGTGCAAGTGTCTCCTGAGGGTGAGAATGACCTTGGTGTGAATGTTCTTGTACAGCAGCCTAATGATACGGAGGCCACAAGTTCTCCGGCGTCACCTGTGTTCACAAAGTGCCTTAAGGAGGATGTAAAGCTTTCCTCGGAGCTTATAGCTCCTTTATACCCTGGGGAGAAGGTTACATTAGACACAGGGCAACCTAAAGTAGCCACAGAACATTCTCAGGATTGTAGAAGAAATAGCAGCATGCATGGAGGTAAGGAACCAGCGCTTAGTCCTACTAATATACAGCAGGGCCTGACGAGTGAACAGATACCCTCAGTGACAAAGTTTGTTGGGAAAACCTCTCAGGATCTGACATTAGATGCCACCTGCAATCTTCCGCCAATACCTCATGTTATGGAGACCTCGCCTACTTCTCCCCCCTGCTCGGAGAAACCTTCAGTGCCAACGGCTAAGTCCCATGGAGAGCCGTCTGGGTTGAAGGAAGAGTGCAGCCCACTCGACTCTTGCACGTTGGTGGAAGGACTTTTATTCCCAGTGGAATATTATGTTAGGACAACCCGCCGGATGACCAGCTGCCAAAGAAAGGTGGATCTTGAGGCAGTAATCAACAGCCACCTGGGCACGGCCAGAAAGGGGGCAAGAAGTGGACCTCGTCGGGCAAGCACCACCTTAACTCCTTCTCTGCAGGTCAGTGGCGCTCCTGTAAGCACCCCCAGCCACTCGGCTGCAAGATCCAGACGAGTTCGAGGAAGGAAATCATGTCCTGCTTCAGTGTCTTCTGGCCTCGACAACATTTCAAAGAAGCTGACATTTGGTTCTGGCACCAGCCCGATAGCGGATCAAGGAGTACAAGAAACCGTTGAGGCGAAAGAACTGAGCGTCGAGACTTGTGCAGAAAATCCGCAAATTAAAGAAGGTTTGAAGGAAGCGGAGGATGTCACTCTGCCAGCTGAGGGAAGGAAGGTGCACAGTGTAAGAACACCGGAGGATGGCAGCCTTGGGTTACATGCCTTACCTAACAATACAGACATATTACAGAGACGTGTATATAACCTCAGGACCTCAGCGAAGACCAGTGAGACAAGTAGGTAAAAAGCATAAGAGGTTGGGATGAATTATATTGTATCTGTACATAAAAGAATCACTGTGTACATACATTACTTATCCTGTAGTGATCCTGAGTTACATCCTGTATTATACTCCAGAGCTGCACTCACTATTCTGCTGGTGCAGTCACTGTGTACATACATTACTTATCCTGTACTGATCCTGAGTTACATCCTGTATTATACTCCAGAGCTGCACTCACTATTCTGCTAGTGCAGTCACTGTGTACATACATTACATTACTTATCCTGTACTGATCCGAGTTACATCCCGTATTATACTCCAGAGCTGCACTCACTATTCTGCTGGTGCAGTCACTGTGTACATACATTACTTATCCTGTACTGATCCTGAGTTACATCCTGTATTATACTCCAGAGCTGCACTCACTATTCTGCTGGTGCAGTCACTGTATACATACATTACTTATCCTGTAATGATCCCTGAGTTACATCCTGTATTATACTCCAGAGCTGCACTCACTATTCTGCTGGTGCAGTCACTGTGTACATACATTACTTATCCTGTACTATCCTGAGTTACATCCTGTATTATACTCCAGAGCTGTACTCACTATTCTGCTGGTGCAGTCACTGTGTACATACATTACATTACTTATCCTGTACTGATCCCGAGTTACATCCCGTATTATACTCCAGAGCTGCACTCACTATTCTGCTGGTGCAGTCACTGTGTACATACATTACATTACTTATCCTGTACTGATCCTGAGTTACATCCTGTATTATACTCCAGAGCTGCACTCACTATTCTGCTGGTGCAGTCACTGTGTACATACATTACTTATCCTGTAATGATCCTGAGTTACATCCTGTATTATACTCCAGAGCTGCACTCACTATTCTGCTGGTGCAGTCACTGTTTACATACATTACTTATTCTGTACTGATCCCGAGTTACATCCTGTATTATACTCCAGAGCTGCACTCACTATTCTGCTGGTGAAGTCACTGTGTACATACATTACTTATCCTGTACTGATCCTGAGTTACATCCTGTATTATACTCCAGAGCTGCACTCACTATTCTGCTGGTGAAGTCACTGTGTACATACATTACTTATCCTTACTGATCCTGAGTTACATCCTGTATTATACTCCAGAGCTGCACTCACTATTCTGCTGGTGCAGTCACTGTGTACATACATTACTTATCCTGTACTGATCCTGAGTTACATCCTGTATTATACTCCAGAGCTGCACTCACTATTCTGCTGGTGCAGTCACTGTGTACATACATTACTTATCCTGTACTGATCCTGAGTTACATCCTGTATTATACTCCAGAGCTGCACTCACTGTTCTGCTGGTGGAGTCACTGTGTACATACATTACATATCCTGTACTGATCCTGAGTTACCACATGTATAACACTCCAGAGCTGCACTCATTAGTCTGCTGGTGCAGTCACTGTGTACATACATTACTTATCCTGTACTGATCCTGAGTTACATTCTGTATTATACTCCAGAGCTGCACTCACTATTCTGCTGGTGCAGTCACTGTGTACATACATTACATTACTTATCCTGTACTGATCCTGAGTTACATCCTGTATTATACTCCAGAGCTGCACTCACTATTCTGCTGGTGCAGTCACTGTGTACATACATTACTTATCCAGTACTGATCCTGAGTTACATCCTGTATTATACTCCAGAGCTGCACTCACTATTCTGCTGGTGCAGTCACTGTGTACATACATTACTTATCCTGTAATGATCCTGAGTTACATCCTGTATTATACTCCAGAGCTGCACTCACTATTCTGCTGGTGCAGTCACTGTGTACATACATTACTTATCCTGTACTGATCCTGAGTTACATCCTGTATTATACTCCAGAGCTGCACTCACTATTCTGCTGGTGCAGTCACTGTGTACATACATTACTTATCCTGTACTGATCCTGAGTTACATCCTGTATTATACTCCAGAGCTGCACTCACTATTCTGCTGGTGCAGTCACTGTGTACATACATTACTTATCCTGTACTGATCCTGTATTATACTCCAGAGCTGCACTCACTATTCTGCTGGTGCAGTCACTGTGTACATACATTACTTATCCTGTACTGATCCTGAGTTACATCCTGTATTATACCCCAGAGCTGCACTCACTATTCTGCTGGTGGAGTCACAGTGTACATACATTACACTACTTATCCTGTACTGATCCTGAGTTACATCCTGTATTATACTCCAGAGCTGCACTCACTATTCTGCTGGTGCAGTCACTGTGTACATACATTACTTATCCTGTACTGATCCTGTATTATACTCCAGAGCTGCACTCACTATTCTGCTGGTGCAGTCACAGTGTACATACATTACATTACTTATCCTGTACTGATCCTGAGTTACAGTGCTACTCTTGCTCACAGGCCATGTCTGGTATTGCAGTTGTGCTCCATTCAATTGATTACCGCAATACTATAAATCCCATAGAAATGGCTGGACGTCACCACCTCTCCGGTGTCCGCCATTATTGAGAGGCCGATGAGATAATTGCTTATAAATCACCATAGCAACACTGCGAGATATAAATATTAACGCATCGCCCAGAGACCAGGGCAGCTGGCGAGCGTATCCAGCAGGCAACATGATAATATTTGTCTACACGGAGCCATCCGACCTGCCTGTATCACAGGGTTTTTATTACCGCTCAGGCGTCAGCTATAATAACCAAGTTACCATGGTAACAAACACCGCCATCGAAAGCAAATGATGAGCCGAGGATTCACAAGTTGTCACGTCTTACTTCTCTCCTAATTACTTAGTTTGGTGGGGCAGTCAGCACTAGTTGTTCCAAACTTCTTCCATGTAAGAATTATGGAGACCACTGTCCTCCTGGGAACTTTCAGTGACACAGACATGTTTTTTGTCCCCTTCTCCAGATCTGTGCTTCCACACACTCCTGTCTCTGAGCTCTACAAGCAGTTCTTTCCTCCTCAAGGCTTGGTTTTTGCTCTGATCTGCATTGTCAGCTGTGAGACCTTCTATAGACAGGGCTGTGTCTTTCCATATCATGTCCAATCACCTGAATTCACCACAGGTGACTCCAATCGGGGTGTAGAAACATCTCAAAGATGATCCAGAGAAATGAGAGGCCTCCAGAACTAAGTGTCACAGCAAAGGGTCTGAATACTTAGGAGCTGGAGAAATTTGCTTAAATTTCTAAAATTCAGTTTTCACTTTCTCATTATGGGATATTAGTGCAGATTGATGCAAAAACCTGATTTTTTTTGTTGATTTTAGCACAAGGAGCAACATAACAAAATGTGAAAAAAGTGAAAGGGTCTGAAGACTTTCTGAACGCTCTGTACAGGCCGTAACCCAGGATCTGTAATGAGATAATTGTCTACATTATTGATGTGCCAGTGTTTTCCGGTAATGGCCTCTCTCTTCTCTTTCTGAAGGCTCGCCCTTTTTTCTGTTCAGCAGTGGACTAAATCTGAGACATCTCGTGGACCATTTAGACATCGCCGACTTCCATTTGCCCGATGAAGACTTCGGAGTCCTCAAACTGGAAAAGCTGAAATCGGCAAGTCAACTGGAGCCGGGGTCGACCAAAGAACAAGAGACGTGCAGGGGGGACTATAGCATCGGCAGCTCAACAAGGCCAGCCAGTGACTACTCGGCACTGCTACATGGAGCAGCGGGGGGCTGCACTGATACGTCTCAGAGAGACTTAAAACTCGAGGGCTGCCCGGATGACAACCAATCCCAACAAGATGGGACGACCTCTTGTATTTTCCTTACTAGGGCGACACCAGAGGTATTTCATCTCTCGCCCTCAAAAGAGAAGACTTGTCCTCCTGGTTCTCCAGTCAGCTGTCTCCCTCAGCAAGGTTCTTATTCTAATGTGGACGTATCCAAGCATTTCTCAGACCCTGATCCCAGTACTCCTGCGCCCAATGCAAATTTTGGGGAAACGCCAAGCTCAAATATGGAGTCTGCCGTATCATTGCCCTCCGAGCCACCAGCCAGAGTCCTGTCTCCTACAAAAGAAGTGGCTTGTAGTGTCCTCCTGTCAACCTCAATGTGTTCTGTCCCTGTAGATACTCATGCGGAGTGTAGGCCCTCGGGATGCCCACCCAGCTTCCCTTTGTTGGGTTCAACGCCCGCCGTCTTCTTATCCCCGCAGTGCGGCACTACTGTCCCTTGTGAGGAGGGCACCCCTACAAGAACTGTAGAATTCCCTCCGGACGAGGATTTGGTCACACAAGATGATGTAGAGACTGATCAGTACAGTGAATTATTAATCCCCCCATCAGGGGATCACGTGTGTATAGAGGAGAAAGCTTGTAGTCATCCAGGACACGAGGTAAGTGATTGTCACCCTGCCTGTGTACCCTTACCATCGTAGCCGCAGTCTTAGGGCGGGTTCACATCACCGTTATGGATTCCGTTTTTGTTTTTGAAAATAACGGAAACCATAAGACGGAAGTTAAAACGGAAACCTTTAATCTCCTAACTGTTTTGCCAGAGTCCAGCTCGGGCAGTGTGAAAAGTAGCTAACTGGAGAGGGGAGGGCTGCTTTAGATGCTGCTATCTCCTGTATGGTAGCAGCTAGAAACATGCAACTGGTCTTGTTTGAAAGCTGATAGTCCAGGCTTTCATACAAGCCAAAATGCCAGCTAAAGTCCAAGCAACAGAGGAGAAATCACTGTTAGAAATCAAGTTGGGAATAATTGCGGGTTAAACCTGTTTTTACTTTCACTTTCAGCTGCATTCACAGCATCCCGATTTCTATCAGTGATATCTTTCTCTGTCTTGAACATATTGCTGTCATTTTGGTATTGTCTGAAAGCTTGGAATGTCTGCTTTCATACAAGACCAGTTGCATGTTTCAGGAGATAGCAGCATCTAAAGCAGCCCACCCCCCTCCAGTTAGCTACTTTTCCCACTGCTGGAGCTAGACTCTGGCAAAACAGTTAGGGGGTTAGGGTTAGGAGTAGAGATGAGCGAACATGCTCGTAACGAGCACTGTAGCACTCGGCTCCCCTGCGCTAGCATGGGCGCAGGCATCCGCTTCCGTCGGGTGAGGAGGACGGAAGCGGATGCCTGCGCCCATGCGAGCGCAGGGGAGCCGAGCTCTACAGTGCTCGTTACGAGCACGTTCGCTCATTTCTAGTTAGGCATTCCGTTTTGATCCTTCATAATACAAGTCTATGGGAAGCATAATGGATCCATCATGCAGTAGTCCAGTCCTGTAAAACGGAAACCAGGACAGATCCGGCATGCTGCCCATAGACTTTTATTTTGACGGAATGCAAAACGGAAGCCTTTAAGAGGAATTCCGTTTTGCTTTCCGTCATAATAGAAGTCTGTGGGCAATCATAACAGATCCGTCTGTTTCCCGTTATGCAGAACGGAAAAAAGTCCTATTGACAGGCCTTTTTGTTTTCCTTCTTGCATAATGGGAACCAGACGGATCCATTATCATTCCCATAGACTTCTATAATGATGGATCAAAAGGGAATGCCTCTTAAAGGCTTTGACTTCTGTCTTATGGATTACGTTATTTTCCGTTATAACCATGTTATAATGGAAAACAAAAACGGAATCCATAACGGTGATGTGAACCCGCCCTTACTCCTCATGTTATGAGCTGCTCTGTCTGTTGGGTTCTAATGACACAATTTATTCTTTCCAGACCAACGAATCTGATCAACATAACACGCAAGGGATGTTGGGAGGTGATCGTCTCCGCCTTGTCTCTGAAATTAAGGTCAGTGCTGGTCCAGATATTGAGCGCGGCTGGTGTGGTAGGTTCTATCCATTGATCTGTCTGTCTCCATACACATATGATAGGGACCACTCCCCCATGGACTCTGCTCAGCTAAGGATGCATATGGGAGAGTGAAGTAAACGGTGTCTGCCAGATCATCATATGCAGTGTAATACTGCCGCCGCTTGCTCGTTCAGTCTTTTAACCCCCTAACTGTTTTGCCAAAGTGGAGCTTCAGCAGTGGGAAAAGTAGCTAACTGGAGGGGGGGGGGCTGCTTTAGATGCTGCTACCTCCTGAATGTAAACATGCAACTGATCTTGTTTGAAGGCAGACATTCCAAGCTTTCAGACAATACCAAAATGACAGCAATATGTTCAGGACAGAGAAAGATATCACTGATAGAAATCGGGATGCTGTGAATGCAGCTGAAAGTGAAAGTAAAAACAGGTTTTACTGTGATCATTCCCGACTTGATTTCTAAAAGTGATTTCTCCTCTGTTGCTTGGACTTTAGCTCTTGTATGAAAGCCTGGACTCTCAGCTTTCATACAAGACCAGTTGCAGGTTTCTAGCTGCTACCATTGATGAGATATCACCATCTAAAGCAGCCCTCCCCCCTCCAGTTAGCTACTTTCCACACTGTCCGAGCTGGACTCGGGCAAAACAGTTAGGTGGGTAACAGATTTAAAAATTGCTTAACGGTGGCAGATCATGGTGTCTAATCACGATCTGCTGCCGGCAAACAATGATAAGGACGAGCGATGGCATTAGCGATCGCTCCTTCCTATACAATGGGGGAGATCCCTGCATGTAATAGCAGCGGTTTCCTCCGATAACAGGCAGGCGATTGCTGGGAAAGAACACTTCCCTCCCGACAATCGCCTGCTTAATCTGCAGGTGTAATACAGCCTGTAGCCCCTGCCAAACACCTAGTTAAGAACATCTCCCTTGGGATAATTGGGATAATGATTGGGATAATTGAAATCCAACTGTCTAATCCTTATCTCTCCCGGCATCTGCTGTCAGGGAAGAGTCGGGAGGTCCATATGTAAATTAGATGGTCGGCAGGTTTGACCAACATCAACCTAATGTGTACGGCCAGCTCTGTGTATCAGTCTGTCTAGATGGTAGAATTCATGGTAAAATCAAGAGTTGTGCCAGCAGTCAAGACCCTGATTAAGAGGCCAACAAATATATCCAAGGAATTCTGTAGCACCCACAATTTGTGATTAAATCAGTTGTCCCTTATGCAGCTTTTCAGTCTATCTATCTATGTATCAATAGGATAGGTCATCAATAGAAAAAGCCCAGACCACCTAACTGTTCTGCCCGAGTCCAGCTCAGGCAGTGTGAAAAGTAGCTAACTGGAGGGGGGAGGGCTACTTTAGATGGTTATATCTCCTCAATGGTAGCAGCTAGAAACATGCAACTGGTCTTGTTTGAAAGCTGACAGTCCAGGCCTTCAAGCCAAAATGACAGCTAAAGTCCAAGAAACAGGAGAAATCACTGTCTGTTGAAATCAAGTTGGGAATAATCACCAGTGAAACCTGTTTTTACTTTCATTTTCAGCTGCATTCACAGCATCCCGATTTCTTTCAGTGATATCTTCCTCTGTCCCGAATATATTGCTGTCATTCTGGTATTGTCTGAAAGCTTGGAATGTCTGCTTTCAAACAAGATCAGTTGCTTTCAGGAGGTAGCAGCATCTAAAGCAGCCCTCCCCCCTCCAGGTAACTACTTTTCCCACTGCTGGAGATCCACTTTGGCAAAACGGTTAGGGGGTTAAAGGGGATGTCCAGGTTTTTTCTATGGATGACCTATCCTCGGGATAGGTCATCGGTATCAGATTGGCAGGGGTCTGACACCCAGCACCTCTGCCGATCACTGCGTGAGACTGCGTGCACATGTTCCGTCTCCCTTCTCTTGTCCGCTGCTGCTGTCCCATAGACATACAGCGGAGAGCAGGAAGATATGAGGGAGACAGTACATGCGCACTATGCTCGCCGTCTCCTCATACAGGTGATCGTCGGGGGTGCCAGGTGTCGGATATTGATGACCTATCCTAAGGATAGATCATCAAGAGAAATATCCTGGACAACCCCTTTAATATCTATCTATCTATCTATCTATCTATCTATCTATCTATCTATCGCTATCTCTCTATTTAATATCTGTCTATCTCTTTTTGCAGGATACCTGCGGTGGAGGATGTCCGGTAGATCTGTGCTCTGTTTGGTGGGAATTCTCCGGCTGTATAGATCTCTGTATTGTATCAGCTAGTGAGTTCTCTGTCTGCCTTTGGAGACCACAAGAAGTTTTCCTATGGAAATGCATTCACACCTGGAGTTTCTCAGAGGTAAGCAGTGACAGTAGTAACCCGCCTGCGTGTACTGTCTGTACGTATGCCGCCGCTCATATACTGTGTTCTGTTCTGATTGTAGATGCCGGTTATCCAGATTCTTCCGTTGTTCCAAGAGAAGAACATGGTGTGCGTCGCTTTGGGAAATCTAGACATTCTTGAGATCTGGTAAGAAGAGGAGCAATGAATAAATGAACGAGGGACATGTTCTGATGACTGCAGCGTCAATGGCTGTTAATATAGAGAGCAGGAGCGCCACCTGCTGGTGGTAGACTCAAATAGCCAGTAAGCCAGAATCGTATAGTCCAGGGATCAGCAACCCCTGGCACTCCAGCTGTTCAGAAACTACAACTCCCAGAATGCTTCATTCACTGGTACAGGGGAGAGCCGTTAAACAGGGGAAATTGGAGAGGGACCCCTTTAAACTCAGGATTGGTGGAGGTCCAAGATGTCAGACCTTCTACCGCTCATAAAGTGTGAGCAATATACCATCACCTAATAAGACTGGAATACTCCATTAACCACCGAACTGTTTTGCCCACATCCAGCTCAGTTAGTGTGAAAAGTAGCTAACTGGAGGGGGGAGGGCTGCTTTACATGGTGATATCTCCTCAGTAGTAGCAGCTAGAAACATGCAACTGGTCTTGTTTGAAAGCTGACATTCCAGACAGCTAAAGTCCAAGCAACAGAGGAGAAATGTAGTAAGGAATAATCGCAGTAAAACCTGTTTTTACTTTCACTTTCAGCTGCATTCACAGCATCCTAATTTCTATCAGTGATATCTTCCTCTGTCCTGAACATATTGCTGGTATTGTCTGAAAGCTTGGAATGTCTGAAAGCATCCTGATTTCTATCAGTGATATCATCCTCTGTCCTGAACATATTGCTGGGATTGTCTGAAAGCTTGGAATGTCTGCTTTCAAACAAGACCAGTTGCATGTTTCTAGCTGCTACCATTCAGGAAGTAGCAGCATCTAAAGCAGCCCTCCCCCTCCAGGTAGCTACTTTTCCCCCTGCTGGAACTGGACTCTGGCAAAATAGTTAGGGGGTTAAAAGGGTTGTCTAACGGCTGTCCCTATTAGGGCCTATGCACGTCATAGAGGGGGTTCCTCTGCTCAGGAGGACGCACAACGTCCATGCATTACATGTTCAGTCACTGATCAGCATAGTATACTGCAGTTCTTTTTCCTTCGGGCGGTGTATACCGTTCTTTCGGTCATGTTGTTGCCACCGCTTGTATTTCACACAGGGTGCTGTCTTCACATCCAGAGCTGCAGATCTGGGAAAAGCAGTTGGTCAAGCGTGGGCACACCAAGACCGCCCAGGGTTTGTCCCGGCACCGTGTGGTCAGCAGCAGCGGAGGAGGAGGCAGTCAGGTGGTGGAGCTCTGGCAGCTGTCAGAAAGCGGAAGGTAAAGGGCGTTACATAAGATTGGCATCGTTTACTTACATTTCACAAAGTGATTGGATGATTTGTAATTCTGGGCTGTAAGGGTAACACCCAAGAAGGAATCTTCTAGCCGTTTGAGCAGAAGAGGAAGACTCGAATACCATCAAGAGTCATTTCTTCTCATGTCCTTAACCCTAGAGGGAATTTTAAGATTTGGGCCATCACGGACAAAAAGGAAAGATCCCTTTTATTTAGGGATCCTACCAAAATCCTACCGTGACCCTTCCATTGTTTAACCCGGCAGTGAATGCAGAATCTGTAAAATCTTTGAACACGTGTTCTGGGGTAGGGAACAGTTACGTGAAGGTATACTGACGGAGAAAGGTCAGATTGTCTTTATTTGGGGGAATTTGACAGCATGTTATAAATCTTTTTGCAGTGTGGCTGGTTCTCATACTCTGGTGGCCCCTAATGACAGCATCGTGGCCTTTTCGGAAGTGGAGGGCGAGAGGGACGCTCTGGTTGGATCTACCGTGGACAACAATCTAGTTCTCTGGTGAGACATTCCCACTGAATAATAAAAATATAGCACATTTCCACTTATCCGGCACTAATTGGTGCAGAACGTCTGTTAATCTGGTTGACAGGATGTGCTGGTCCAGATTATATGGAGCGTCATACCACATCCATATCATAGGGAAATAATCAAAGGATATATGGAATCATAGGTTTAAAGAGGACCTCTCCCCTCTCCTGACATGCCTATTTTAATACCTTCATACATTCCCCATGTAATAACAATTCTGGAGCATCTATTCTTATGTCTCTATGTTGTGCCATTCCTTTATTATTTCTACTAGAAGTTATGAATGATTTGCTAGCAGTCTGCAGTAAGGGTACAGAGGGGAGGTAACCAGTTGAGGGGGTGTGTACCTGCACAGTCTCACTCTATCCAATCAGTGCTGCCATGTTCAGACTGTGCAGGGACACCCCCCCAACATGTTATCTCCCCTCTGTACCCTTACTGCAGACTGCTAGAAATTCATTCAGAACTTCTAGTAGAAATAATAAAGGAATGGCACAACATAGAAACTTAAGAATACATTCCTTTATTATTCCTGCTAGAAGTTATGAATGAATTGCTAGCAGTCTGCAGTAATGGTACAGAGGGGAGGTAACCAGTTGGAGGCGTGTACCTGCACAGTCTGAACATGGCAGCACTGATTGGATAGAGTCAGTCTGTGCAGGTACACACCCCCAACTGGTTACCTCCCCTCTGTACCCTTACTGCAGACTGCTAGCAATTCATTCATAACTTCTAGTAGAAATAATAAAGGAATGGCACAACATACAGACATAAGAATAGATGTTCCAGAATTGTTATTACATGGGGAATGCATGAAGCTATTAAAACAGGCATGTCAGGAGAGGGAAGAGGTCCTCTTTAAAGGGGTTATCCAATCCTAAAAAAAGCCTCCCCATGTGCTGGACCCCTCACGCTGAATATACCTACCTGGGTCTACACCGTTGCTGCTGCTTCTCCCCGTGCATGGATGGCTGACAGTGAAGAGCCTCCCTAGCATAGTGGTTGACGCTAGGGAGGCTCGTCCCCATCTGCATCTGTCATTGGCTGCTCCCCCCCACCTCAACAACACCAGATATTTTCATCCGTACACGGGGAGAAGCAGCAGCGGAGGTGCGGGGGCCGGGTAAGTATATTCAGCATAAGGGGCCCGGCATGTGGGAGAGGGGCTTTTTTTAGGATTAGATAACCCCTTTAAGTTACATTCATGGGGCTGGATATGTGTGTGCACAGACACTAGTGCCAGCTTCATGATTTCTGCCTGAGACCCTCATTCTGTAGATCAGAATTTCTCATAATCCGGCAGGACAGTCGTGCAAGATTCAAGTTGTATTATTGGTTGTCTGAGGACTTCCTATAATCTGAGGCTACGTTCTTGCTCCCCCTGCACTTCTACATAGAGATCCCTCAACCGTCTGGTGCCAGATTTTGGGAATTTATCAGTATGGAATCCTAGGCGCACACAACACAGTCCACTGACTTGTAATACCTACCCGGGTGTTTATAGCTATGGTTTTATTATGCAGGAATTCAGTGACCGGACATCTCTTGAGTACGTTTTACATCGGGAATCTTTGCTCTGACCTCACATGTATAAGTGCCGCATCCGACTCGGTGAGAACTCTCTCATTTTTTTTTATTGTTTCTAACATTATTTAAGGGAATTTCCCATCTTGCTGTTTTCTCGGTGAGATGGGCTAATCTCTGGCCCTAGGAGGCCAGTCACGGCATCGGAAGTCACGGAAGCAGTGTCGCGTGTTAAGCTGTGCCGTTTGCGTAGCTCCCATTCACTGCAACAGGCGTTAACAGAAACAGAGGAGCACTGGCACACATGGCTGTTTCCGTAAGCCTTGTGTCCTAGGACTGGCATTTCATCATGGGAACGGCGAGATGGAACAATCCCTTTAACTTGCTAGATTTTTTTCCAGATGCAAAAGGAAAACATAAAGGGGTTATCCTGGAAATAATATTGATGACCGATCCTCAGGATCAGCTATTAAGACGCCATGTGGCGTCACCGTACATTGGTCACACGACCTAGTTGCAGCCCAGCCCCATTGAAGTGAATGGGGCTGAGCTGCAATACCAAGCACGGCCACTATACAATATACGGCGCTGTGACTGGTGCGCTGTCGGGAACCTGCCACACTCACTAGAGCTCACTGCTGATCCGCGAAGGGTGCCGGGACTCGGACCCCCACCGTTCAGAGGATAGGTCATCATTATAATTTCCTGGATAACCCCTTTAAGGAGATACCCTGCATACCTAAATCAGTTAACAAATTTAACAATATAAGTCCCCAGTGAGGTTTTGTGGTAGTCAAAGTAACCAGTGATTTACCGCAACCTGGTGCATGCCTAAATGATATGCTAGGATTGTACTCTGGTGTTTACTGGTATGAAAACCTTTTACATGAGTACTGGCGCCACCTACAGGCTAACACCCAGAGTAATCTGGTAACACATCACTGAAAAGTGCACTGCACTACATCACTGTTCTTCTGCCCTCGTTTAGCTGTTGGGGCATGCTGGGAGTTGTAGTTTTGCCACAGGTTGGTTATCATGAAGCTACACTATGGACCTTACTGTTCAGGAGGTGTATGGAATTACGGGAAGCACAAAAAAAATGTTGAATTTTTCATTTTTTTTTTTTAATTTTTTATTGTCTACTGTTCTTTTTCCATAGGGTTTGTTGTTTTTAGTCGTTGGCAGCCTGTTCAGCAAACCCTGCGAGATCACTGGTAGCTGTATATTCAAGCTGATCGCCACCAACCCCCAGGGGGGATCGAGTGCTTTTATTATGGCCTATAAGCTACCAGAGGGACTCAGTAACAGGTAAGAAGACATAAAATAAACCAATTCTTTTTTATTAAAGGGGTTTGTCTGTTTTGGAAAATCCCTTTGTATTAGGCCCCTTTCAGACGGCCGCATTATTGCAGACCCACAATAATGCGGGGGCCGCCCGGCGTGTGTTCCGCACTTTCAGAACACACGCCGGGCAGCCCCATTCAAAATGCCTATACTTGTTCGTGTGTGCGGACAAGTATAGGACATGCTTCATCGGAGCCGCGGCATAGAGCTAGCTCCGTGCGGCGGCTCCCCGCTCCATAGAGGTGAATGGGGCCGCATCTATTCCGCAATATTGTGGAATAGATACGGCCCCATTCACACGGTCGTATGAATGGGCCTTACAGTTCTGGAATGTATTGGATAACACTGACAGCCTTATTGCAGTGCCGTCTAATACATTCCAGAACTGTAAGGGTTACTTAGCATCATAACTCAATATAATGCTCTGTGACCCCAGCAGGACGGGTTCTGCGCTGCGTGTCCGGAACGTGACATTCGCTCGTCTGAAAGGGGCCTTAGAAGGGTTTCCTGACCACAAGCTGATCTCAGGGAGTCCTGTCGCTGGGTCTCTCTGCAATCAGCTGGCAGCAAGAGTCCGATTCCCCTGCAGCCCCACCATAGGGGAAATCAAGCATTTACAGCTCCCATCAGTGGGTTGTCCCTGTAATGGAAGGTAAGTGTCCTCCGAAGAGAGGTGCTCTTTGTAGCTGCTCTTGCTAATAGATGAGGGTCATTTTCGAGGAGCCCACCTCTATTAATACTCCATAGCTCATGCTGATACTTCCTTGAGAGTAACGTGTTCTGTTTGCGTGGTTTTAGATACCTGGAAGGTGATGTGAAGAAGCAAAGAGCTGCTGCCGTATTGACTTGTGGAAGCATTGCCCTCTGGGATTTATCCAGAAGCCATTGCTCGGCCGTGCTCCCTCCAGACCCCGATACGCCCTGGTGTCTGGTACGATGGGGTAACCGGCCGTCTTGTTTACTTGCCGGACGGAAGGACGGAACCATCTGCATCTTTGAATATTCAGACCGGAGTTAACAGAAGACCTGGAGACGTTACGGAAGGAGGGGTGTCTACAGCAAACAGAACTGTCTCCTCTATATTTCAGGTTCAGGACGGGAAATACAAAAGAGGAACTTCTGTCACTTGTGAATCTTCACACGTCAAACCCCGTTGGCGCCTCTCAGAGATATCTGTTACTGAATCTAAGCAAAGGGTCATCCAAAGAGATGACCGTGTACTGGGAACATTGTCCAATTTCCAGTAATGTTTCCCAACCTGTCGTTCTCCAGCCTCCTCAAAACTGCAGCTACCAGCTTGATACTGTCAGTGCATGCTGAGAGTTGTAGTTTTGCAGCAGCTGGAGAGCCACAAGTTGGGGAAAACTGCCATATAGTGCCTTTAATTCAGTGAATCCGTAGCAGAAGATCATCTTCACTGCACTTCCTCTTTATTTTTTTTCCCTCAGATGTTCCTCAGGGAATTACTGATGATTCAGAGCTCAGATCCTTAATCACTTGTGTTCAATACTCTGGTTAAAAATCACATTGACTGTCTATTTAGTTATGCGAAGGCCATTAAAATCCTCCCTCCATTCAGGACTGATTAAAAAGGAGAGACTGGTATTGATCTTGCTATGTGACCGGCATACAGAACGGCTGCCCCTCCCCGGCGAGAAACTTTGGCATAAGGTAGTATATTGGAGCAGAAGATCAGCAGTGAGCAGTTTATTCAAGGAGGTATCATTACTGGTTGTGGGGTTACTGCTCATACATTAAAGGGGTTCTGCCATCTTATACAATGGGGGAATATCGCTAGGATATGCCCCCATTGTGTTATAGGTGCGGGTCCCACCTCTGAGACCCACACCTACGACGAGAACGGAGCGAGGAAATGAACGGAGGGCGCACTGGCTCGGCCATTTCCATCTGCCCCATAGAAATTAATGGGAGCGGGGGCCGCACATTAGCGGTGTGCTCCCATTCACTTGTACGGGAGCAGTGCTTGGTGGTGGACGGATCCCGGGAAATCTGGGGTCCTCCAGCCGCAGCTCTCCCCGCTCCGTTCTCATTGTAGGTACCAGAGGTGGGACCTGCACCTATTACACATCCTAGCGATATGTCCCCATTGTATGTGATGGGAATACCCTGTGCCCAGGGTAAGTGATATATATATATATATATATATATATATATATATATATGATTACTGGGGCCCCACTGATCAGTAGAACAGAAGTAATGGTGTGGTAGTGCACATGAATCTTCATCGCTCCTTCACTTGTATGGGACTGCTGAAGATGGCTGAGCGCTGTCCTCAGTAGTCCCATGCAGGGGCAGGGGCTTTGTGTTCAGTGGTGGTCCCAGCCATCGTACATTTATCATCTGTCCTGCGGATAGGTGTTTTTAAAGTGGCCATCCCACCATGAGAACTTAGGATAGGGGGTGAGGGTCTGACCGTTGGGACCTCCACCTATCACAAAAATGAGGTGCTGGAGTCCGTGGATTGAAAGGAATAGCAGTCACGCATGTCTGTCATCGCTCCTTTCAACTCTATGCCAAAAAGGTAGCTGAGTTTAGCACTTGTATGTCTTCAGCAGTCCCATAGACTTGAATAGACCGGTAGCGTACATGTGCGAATATTGCATTATTCAGTCCAGGGACACCGGCACCTCATTCCTGTGACTGGTGGGGGTCCCAGTGATCAGAAGATGACTTATCCAGTGGATAAGTTCTTATGGTGGGAAAACCCATTTAAGAGTAAGGGCGTTAGGAGAATATACCAGAATGTATAAGGGAATTGCTTACATTGTGTTATTATGGAAGTTGCTTGTGGGTAGGATTCAATTAATGGGGCAGCAGGGAATATAAAGGGTACCTTCTGTGGTGGTCCTGGATTCGGTAGTGAGAGATGCAGATGACATACTGGGCCTGACGCCTCTCCTGCAAAGCCCCGTGCAGTATAAGCTTCAGGTATTGTATGGATGCCCTCCAACAGTACCACCCAATTTGCGGGCTGCATTTTCCACCACCAGATTCCAAATTCTGCTCTGCTGTAAAGTTAATAGCTGGCATGTAATACCACATTTCACCTGCAGTGGCCGCTGTGAGGGAAACATACGGCCAGCTGCAGCTTCCATGGGAGATGTGGGGGTTTCAGAAGTGAGACCAGTGTTTTAATAGAAGAGATCTAATTTTTTTTTATAGCACTGACTTTGGCCAAGTTCACACTTCAGTTATAACCGAGTATAACCGGGTAAAAAACACAGAACTGGTGCAGATCTTTCCATTATACCTGATCTCTGAGAAGATTTCACTACTGGTTTTGGCTCAGAATCACTGATCTAAATAACTGAAGTGTGAACTTGGCTTTGTTATAGCATTAGACACTTGTATAGTTTAGTTTTATAAATATAAAAAAAGTTTATCTATATTTGGATATTGCTGCAAAAATCTGCATTTACAATTCTGTCTACTGTGGAGCATACTTTTTTATTTAATAAAATCAAGTATGTAAAGTGAATTTGTCTGTTTTACACTTTATCCCAGTCAAGCCTCATTCACACGTCCGTGTCCGTGCTCTAATCCGGGAGCAGGTGGTCAGTGAGGCATCCGTGAAGGATCCGTGTTGCATCCGTGTTTCACTGACACTGAACAGCTGAAAAATAATTTTCAAAGCATCTCTTCTTAAAGGGGTTATCCCACGAATAATGTAAAAAATGAAAATCAGACATCATCTAGTACATGACAACCTCTTTTTAACAAAGGTAGAACCAGCCCTGTACCTCACATGGATCCATAGATCTCCCCATTCATTGCTCTGCTAGATTTATGTCAAGCTGACAGCTCAAGGGGAGTGTCTTTTCTGCTGTAGCTCAGGAGGCGTGTCCATGCTCTCCCTATCACAGCTCAGGAGGCAGTTAAAAGTTTAAACTGAGCATGTGCGGCCAGCTCAGTGAATAGGTCAAAGAAATCAGAAATTAAGTGGTCCTATACAGATACATTTTATTGAATAACTCAGTAGCTATACAAAATTTTTAATGACATGCAATTACAAAAGTATTCAGATCCAGATGCTGGTTTGAAAACTGTAGAATATTTTTCGTGGGACAACCCCTTTAATGATCCGTGAAACACGGATGCAACACGGATGACATCTGTGAGGGATCCGTGGTTTTCATGGACTCATTGAGTATAATGTGCGTGAGGGATCCGGGAACACGGATCAAGATAGAACATGCATCCGTGCTAAAAACACGGACCCACAAACCGTGCTAAAACACTGATGTCTGAATACACACATTGAAATAAATGGGGACGCGTGCTATCCGTGGAGAACACGTACAGCACACGTCCGTGAAACACTGACGTGTGAATGAGGCTTCTTGTCGTGCTGAAAACAATGTAGTTGTCACTTACACAGCCTTCCATAATGGAAGTGCTCACTAGTATTCGCTTTATAAGACGCACAGCCACCCCCCCCACACTTTTGGGGAAAAAAGGTGCGTCTTATAAAGTGAAAAATACGGTAAGTCCTCGTATGGCTATATGAATGGAGATTTTAAAAAGTTACGGCTATTGGAATGTTGGGATGAAAAAGCAAAAATGCAAAACCAAAAATGGGCCCCGTACTATACGCCCTGAAAACTGTATTTTTTTTGCGATTTAGATGCAGACCCATTCACTTCTTCCTCAAAACAAATAAAACATGTCCTACAGGAGGTGGACCCATTGAAGTCTATGGGTCTGCAAAAAATGCGGAATGCAATCCAGTTTTTTGTGGACTTGATGAACTGTCTGTACAAAAAAACGGATCTGCGTTTTGGTGGACAGCATACAGCCGTCTGAATGAGCCCTTATACTTACCTTTAACCCTGCATCCTGAAACTACATATGAAGAGCACCTCTCGGCGCAGCAGGTGGCCGGCAGTTGGATCCAACGTACCGATAAAAGAGGAGAAAATAACCGGTCATGGGGCATTCCTGGAGTGACAGAAGTAGAAAGCTCCCCCCATGACCCTAGTTGCAAACCCACTTCTCCAACCCCAACCGCTCTCCTGCCCTATAGGTGGAAGACCCTTCTTCTGCCATCTGCTTTTCTTCCTTTTCCACATCATCAAGTATTGATGAGAATATGTCATCAGGAACATCCAGCTCCTCCTCTTTCGGCATCTTGATGACTTTTCTTGGATATGGAGACCACAAAGGATGATTTTAGAAGACGTAAAGCCAGCAAAAGATGAGGATGGTTGTCATTGAGTACTGGCCCCCTAAGAGGTGCATAAAAAAAGAATTCTACTGCATACTACTTCCATAGTCAACTACATGGAAAGGGAGGAACTGTAGTACCATGACCTTGGCCAGGTGCCCGTTCCGCTTCTGCACCGTTGGGTGCACGCATACTTGCAATCTCCTCGGTGATCGATTACTGTTGAAACAAGTGACTAGGAGGAGGAGCAGTCGACAACATTGAAATCAATGGGAAGAAACAACAGCTTCCTTCTGCTGATGTTGACGAGCCCTCATGGGGGTGTGGGCCGGTGGGTGATGCAGCATCAGGCTGTAACACTAAATGAGTGGCATGGTTTCCCCCATGCCACTTTATGGTGACGCTCCATTACCGATTTGCTCCGCATGCCATGATGGACAGGAAGCTGCGGATGGAAACGCTCTCCGGTATGGAAACGCAACCAAACAGAACGGAATGCATTTCAGAGTGTTCCATTCTGTTCGGTTTTGTCCCCATTGACAATGAGTGGGGACAAAATGGAAGTGCTTTCTCTGCTGGATCTCAATACCAGAAAAGTTACACACAAGTATGAAAGTAGCCTTAGTAGGTCCCTTAAAATATGGCTGGTCTGAATTTACTACTTTTATAAGCCACGCCCCTTAAAGGCCACTCTCATCTTTGCTGAGACCTGCTGCTGGACTATCAGGCTGGAGAATGGAGCAAAAAAAAAAAAATATTAGGAAAATCCTGCAAGATACAGAACATGTCGATCAGCCATTCTCTCTGCACAATCTGTGATAAACAAGCCACGTGACCACCTCAATGACACCCCGTGACCTTCCCCCTCCTCCGTCCTCATTGGGTGTACCAGGATGGCGCGGGCTATATACAAATGGGTGTAACAAGATGGCGGAATGACTCCCACGGTGGCTTTCAAATTTCACGTTCGTCTTTTGAATCTGGACGTGGAAGTCTAAACCCGTCGAAAACCTAAGTATTCCTTCAGTTTGGAACCTCCCGCTTGGCTCCGCCGCGCGGCCCTTCTATCTCCTTCCGGAGGGGGTCTCTATGGTGACAGGCCCCTCTAGCACACGTGCCGGAAGTCACTCTATTCCCCTCCACGCCGCGGTGCAGTGTGGGTAGCCGCTGTCAGCCATGGCGTCCCGTGTCCTCTGTGTGTGTGTCCGCTCAGCGCTGCGCCCCCTGCCCCGGCGCTCTCTGCCTGCCCTGAGCAGCACCGCCTGCAGGCAGCGCTCTTCCCTGGCCAGACCCGCAACCAACGCCCCGGTCCTCGCCACACAGGTACGGCACGGGAGCGGGGAGACCCGACAAGGCCAGACAGGGGTCACCTGGGGGTAGAGAGGGCTGCGTGTGGGGGCGGCTAGTGTGTCCGGTGTGTATACGGCCCTAGAGCCTGCGGATGCAGGTAGTCAGCCCTGTGCAGGCGGCCAGGTCACGTGCTGTGCCAGGTAGAGCATGCCCACAATAGTGGTGACCCATGCTGGCATCTGCATCACCTGCAAGGACCTGGCCACCTATGATGACCATAGGAATGCGTTGATTTAAAGGAATTGTCCATTTTTGTGTAAAGGAGTTGTCCAGGGTTGCAGAATCCATAACCACAGTCCTGCAATGATCTAACCTTCTGTTTAATTTCCTCATCTCTGATTGCTGTCAGTGAATGGAGACCGTTTGGAAACTATGCTGATTATATCCAGATGCAGAGCAGCAGTCGGTGACTTCACTTTTATAACGAGCTCTGACCAGGATTGGTTGTCATACGCAGGCAATGAACCAGAATGATGCTAGTCACTGACCGCAAGCAGATATTTTTTCCTCCCCTGCCTAGTTGCTGTCAATTTGTGCTGTTTTTGGGGTGAAACCGTCCAATTGCTTTCCATCTTGCGACAGGTCCTGTAGCATATCAACGCAGGGACGTCCAATCCTGATGATGTCATCGGTGGTGCCACTGGCTCCTTCCTACAAGTTGTCATAGCGTTTCATTGGCTAAGCACTAATTTGTCCGTTAGCCATCCCCCACCTGCCTCGGCTGAGCATGCATGTGTTTTGAATGGGGAGGAGTTGTCACTGGACACGTCTAGTAGTAGCCTGAGAATAAAAGGATTGGACATGTTGAAACACAGCAGCCTGATCCTCATCTCCTATGAAATCGGACATCAGGGAGAAGTTGAGGACCTGACGTGTCACCTGACCTTGATGGTCAAGCAGTGATGTCATAAGGTTGTGTTTTTTTTTTTTGGTTTTTTTTTTTACGTTGGCGCAGTTTGGCACGGAATATGCCCCAGAAGGCCGCCAGCTGGTGGGCAACATTCAAATGGGAAAACTATAGCGGAGTTTGCCTTTGTGAAATCCACTGTGTGGATGGGGCCGTGTAAAGTTTTTTTTTTTTTTTTTTTTTTTTTTTTTTTTTCTCTTCTAAAGGACGGGGCCAAGTCTGCACGTACTGCTGTGTGACCAGACGTCGCTTCCTAATGCCAAACTGATGACAGCTGTCTTCAGAGGCGCGGTTATCTCCATGAGACGGCCATCTAGTCCTCATTCACACATCAGTGTCTGGCATTGACCGTCTAGAGGATGGTGAAAAGCCACTGACGACATGGACGGCATCCGTGTTCTGTCAGTGCTTCCCAGACCACTGGTAGGAGATGCATTGGAAGTTAGCAGTGTCCACAGAATGCGGGTGACACACTGAGGACAAAAAACGGACACCGGATCCCTCACCACATGGGTTTTCCGTGGATGTCAAACGGATTTGGAACGAGGCCTTAAAGGGGTATTCTCATCTTGGACAATGGGGGCATTTCACTAGGATATGCCCCCATTGTCCTATAGGTGCGGGTCCCACCGCTGGGACCCACACCTATATCGAGAACGGGGCCCCGAAAGTGAAGGAGGGCGCACTGCGCATGCGCGGCCCGGCTCCTATTCATTTCTATACAGCCGACGGAAATAGCCAAGCAAGCGCTCAGCTATTTTCGGCGGCCCCATACAAATGAATGGAGGGCGGCCGCGCATGCGTTCTCAATATAGGTGCGGGTCCCGCTGGACCCACACCTATAGGACAATGGGGGCATATCCTAGCGGCAACCCCTTTAAGCTTCAGATCGCACCCAAGTCCCGAAAGCTGGCCAATGTCATATGAGCATTCACCTGGGGTGATCTCAAAAAATTTGCACAAAAATACCCTGTGTCCCCTCTCTCATACAGGGCATCACTTAGGGGGCGTCACACAGCTCATGTTGCGTAAGTTAGGTCTGTTCAACGAACTCCAAGAAAATGGCGCCCAGAGGACCTGCAACACTTATTGAAGGTGCCGTCAACATGAGTGTATGCTAAGGGTACGGTTGCATCTGCGCCATGCCGGATCCGGCGAAATAAACAGCACGGTCTGCAGAATATGCTGCCACTTCTGTGAGCACGCCCCCTTAATCTTGTTTGTGAGCCGACCCTTTAAATGAGTCCTTTTTTGTTATGCCATGATATGGTTGCCTGAGGCTGCACTACTGAGAGCCTGATGACCTGTTGACTGAATGTGACTGAATGTGTGGGTCTTACACAGATGGCCGTTGCTGTATCTCCTTCCTCTGACCCTCCCTGTGTCTTGTCTCTGCAGGTCTCTGGCTCCTTATATCAGTCATGTCGCCAGTACAGCGGCGCTCCTCCCCTCACTCTGGAGGCCATTGCCGAGAGAGTTTTATATGTATTGAAGCTGTATGATAAGGTTGACCCAGAAAAGGTGAGAATTTTCTTACTTACCATTGACGTCGAGTTGGGTTTATGCCGGCCCCTACGATTAGGTAGCTGCTGGCTGAACGCTTGTTTGGCTGACAGCGTTCTCAGTTCCTCTGTACACATGCATGCTCGGCCAAGCATGCCTGTGTCCTCTATGGAGAAAGGAGAGTAAACCATTGACAAGTGAGATTGCCCCCTTACGTAAGCTGATTGACAACTCTCTATGTACACACTTGTACAGGGAAAATTGTCAGTCATCTTTTGTGGGCGGGGCAAGCAGGACTCTTATTGTCTCCTCCAGGAGTCCTGTTATATATAATTTTTTATTTTTTTTTACTCAAGAATCTTGCTCCAAATCATAAACTTACATTAGAGCTCAGCTTCTCTCCCTCTATCATATGCTGTCAGTATCTGATTGGTGGGGGGTCCATGTGGAGCAAGGAGGGAGACCCATGGAATATTCTACCACTCTCCATGATACTGGAGTATTTGGGGTCTGTATACTTTTCCTATAGAATCCTGAATACTGAGGCTACTTCCACACATGCGTCAAAGAAATCTGGCAGAGAACAGGCTGCTGGACAGTGCGTGTACCTGCCGGACCACATTGACAGTAATTGGGTGCTGCGAGGATCCGGCCGCTCCCTGACATATCAGCCAGGATTCAGTTGAACAGAAATCGTTGCACGCAATAGTTTTTGCCCAGCTGAATCCTGGCATATAGGCCAGGTAGTGGCCGGTTCCCCGCCGCATCCCGTTATAGTCAGCGGGGTCCGGCGGGCACAGGCACTATCCGGCTGCGCCGGATCCACAGAACTCTGGCCTCCTGTTCTCTGACGGATTTCTCTGACGCATGTGTGAAACTAGCCTAAGTCAGTGTTAAGGTAGATTCACACACATATATTCCAAGTGCATTTACGTATGGGAAAATTCACAAAATATTACAGTACCAACCACGTGGATGAGATCTGGACAAGTGTCGTCCACGCTGCAGAGATTTTCCGTGCTGATAATGACCTGCGATGCGGATTCCTGAAATCAGCAGGATGTTAATGTCTGACATGGATTGTTTTCAGATTTTACCCTTAGGCCTCATGCACACGAACGTATTTTGTTTCCGTGTCCGTTCCGTTTTTTTTGCGGATAGGATGCGGACCCATTCATTTCAATGGGTCAGCAAAAAATGCGGACAGCACACCATGTGCTATCCGCATCAGTATGTCCGTTCCGTAGCCCCGCAAAAAAAATAGAACATGTCCTATTCTTGTCCGTTTTGCGGACAAGGATAGGCATTGTTACAATGGATCCGCAAAAAAAGGAAACACGGATGCCATACGGATGTCATCCGTTTTTTTTTGCGGACCGCAAAACACATACGGTCGTGTGCATGTAGCCTTACTCTGAGGAAGTCCAAATCTGCAAGCAAGCCATTAAAGGAGTTGTCCGGTTTTCGATATTGACAACCTATCCTCAGAGTGCTCCTACTTACCTGCTCCCTGTCGACATTGCAGCGGCGAGCGGTGTAATTACAGCTCCCCCGTCCCATTCACTCGGTTGAGAAGGAGCTGTCGTCGTTACACTCCATCCTATTCAAGCGAATGGGACGGAGGAGCTGTAATTACACTGCTCGCCACCGCAGTGCGACAGCGAGCAGGTAAATGGTGAAGAGAACGCATCGCTCTTCAAACAGCGTCAGACCCCCACCAGTCTGATATTGATGACTGATCCTCAATATCGGAAACCAGAAAACGTCTTTAACTTTATTTTCTTTTCTTTAAACCATTCTTGCATAATCTGCAGTAAATTCTCTTTACACGGACTCATTATCTGTCAGATTGCCGGGGAAGAGCGCTAGTTCCCGATAATCTGCCCCTGTATTGGCAATCGCCTGACGAACATCGGGTGTTTGTGTGCTTCCGACGACACAGAAAATCATTGTTCCTGCGCAAGCACATGGTGATGTGTAGACAGCGATCTGCTGCACTGGAGCAATGATTTTCTTTGAGGACAAGCGATCACTGAATTGCTCTCTTGTCCCCCATACAGCGGAGGTGGTTGCTGCATGTAATAGCGTCCCTCGTCTGTGCTGACGATCAGACGGTGATCCGGAGCGTCCACTTTCTTCCCCATCATCTGTCAGATAATCGGTCCGTGTAAAAGGACCCTCATGGTGAATCCTCCCTGGATGGTAAAGAGGAGAATTTTACCTGCAGATGTTCCATACAGGGGTCCGTGAGGCCTGGACTGATCAGTACATCTGTCCTGTAGGACCCCAGTCTTCTGCAGACAATACAGATGACACAATGCTTGATCCTCCTTGACACCTACTAATTGTCAGTCCTTCCCTTCCAGCTTTCAGTCAACTCCCACTTCATGAAAGACCTGGGTCTGGATAGTTTGGACCAAGTTGAGATAATAATGGCAATGGAGGATGAGTTTGGTAAGAAACGTTCCCTCCTGAATATTGCTACCAGTCTTTACAGCCGCGCTTAGATGCCTGTGGATCTCTTCTGTTGAGTGATAAATGTAGCAGAAATGTTGGAAAGCATGTGCTTTCTCCAAAAAAAATCTGACTAAACAGTCTCAGCCTATGTTTTACTCCAGAGCTGCATTCGCAGTTCAGCTGGTTGTTCAGGTGGTGAGCTTATCATCAGACGCACTGCTCAGCTCACTTCTAAATTGTAGGAGGTTAGTTGTTTTTTTCCTACATCACATTTCTTCCCTGAAGGGAAATGGTCTGTGCAGACACTGTAGGGATAAGGCTACATTCACACGACCGTAATATTTTGCAGATCACACATGCCGTCGCTATCGTAGAAATAAATATCTATTCTTGTCTGCAGTTGCACATGGTGAGCTGTCTGCATCTTTTGCGGCCCCGTTAAAATGCATGGGTCCGCACTCGTTCTGCAAAATTGCGGAACCGATGCGGACTAATTCATACGGTTGTGTGAATGTTGCCTATGTAGGAGATTACAGCTCTGGAGGTGCAGAATTGTGAATGAAATGGCAACGGTCGGTCCTTCATTTTCTTCCAGACATTTTAAAGGGGTTTTCCGGGAGTTACCTACTGGTGACCTATCCTCTGGATAGATCATCAGTATCTGTTCGGTGGAGGTCCGACACCTGGGACCCCTGACGATCAGCTGTTTGAGAAGGTATCGGCACTCCTGTGAGTGCAGCTGCCTTCTCTCCGCTCACCAAGCACAGCGCCTTACACTGTATAGCGGCTGTGCTTGGTATCGCGCTCAGCCCCATTCACATGAATGGGGCTGAGCCCCTCCTAGGCCACGTGACCGATGAACATGACGTCATTGGCCTAGGAAAAGCTGAGAGAAGGCTGCAGCGCTCACAGGAGCGCCGGTGCCTTCTCAAACAGCCGATCGGCGGGGGTCCCGGGTGTCAGACCCCCACTGATCAGTGTTCAGGTACGATCATTGTCACCATATTTGTTTTAAGGGGGTCTTTTGCATGTGATTATGACGCTATAGTGTGAGAAAGTCCTTGACTGGAAGTAAATGGTCTTGATGGTTATAGTAAACCATTTTAACACAGCTTAATGCATGGCTGACAACTCCCGCGTGAAAACTGTCCTAACAGATTGTCAGAAGGGGCCAGTCCGAATCCACTTTTCCGTTCTCCTTGAAAATGTAATGATTGCATGCATCAGCGCTGGCACAGCTTCGTAAACCAGTTTGTTTGCATATGGCTGCTCTCCATGTCCTTACTATGCGGCCAAGCCTGACATAGCACTTTCTTGCCACTAGGTGGCGAACACCTTGCATCTTTTAAATGTTAGCAGCGGCTTGGCGTTGCTCGCTCGCCTACGTGATAGGAATGCAAAGCGTTACCCGACGCTGACAGATTTTTTTATTTTTTTTCCAGAATTCTCATTTGCAGCAGAGTGATCCCAATGCTTCTGCATGAATTCAGCTTGATATTTCCATATGGTCTGGCATTTTCATGCAGAAGCTCAGGGCTGTCAGGTCTGTGGGTGGAGAAGTAGACCAGCACCCTAAGGGACTATGCTTTTTGCAGGCAGTGTGTTTTTTTTAAAGGGTGCCTCCATCAAGTCCAACTCCTGATTTGAATGTCATAAGGCACGGCTTATAAGCGGCGACTGGTGGACTCGTCCGCATTTGACGTGGATGTCCAGCCATCTGCACGGCCGCCGTGCATTCCTTCCTCCTTCTGCATTATGCATTCCTTTCAGGAACGGTTACTTTTAATTATCTGTGTCACTAGGACAGTCTCAGGCACGGTGACATGTTTTCCCCGCATGCTGTGATCTCTCCTTCTGCCTCCCGCTCGGGTTGCTAGGATACCAGATTGGGCGCGAGCGTCGGGGAAACGCACGTGAAGGGAGGCAGCAGTGAATGCAGCACTGAGATAGCAGTCATCGCAATATAGCCGAAGATGGCGGAATTCAGTTACAGTGATACGGGGCGGGGATGCCTGGAATCTAGATAGATCGGCCAACCATTGCAGCTTACATATCGGTCTAGACATGCTCCAGACAGACTCGTCAGTGGGAACTGCAATTGTCCGTCGTGCCTTTTGCGGAAGCGATCGGCGAATACAATTTTTGGAATGCGTATCTAATCCCTCCGTCTTATTCCTTGCAGGCTTTGAGATTCCTGATGCCGACGGTGAGAAGCTGATGACGCCACAGGAGATAGTAAATTACATTGCAGATAAAAAGGATGTATATGAGTGACGTGAAGTCCATGTGTCAGTTCCTCCGTTCATTGTAAGTGTAGCCAAGTCTGCAGATCTCGGTCTGGTCACTACAGGCCTCCGTAGACCTCCGATCCATATACACATTTACTCCTCCCGCTTTTTCACTTTTCTTCCGAGCCCCAAATCATCATTAGATGGCTAGGAAAAGGTCATAAAATATCAACTTGTGGGCAGACTGAAGGAGTTCAGCTCTGAGGGAAAACAGATTTTCACTTGGCCTTGATTCTTCAGCGCCGGGTATTGAGCCTTCTGTGACACTTACCCTGTCTGCTGCGTGCGGGCGAAGGCAGAATGACAATGAGGTTTTCCTGGATTTTCTCATAGTTATGTTAAAGCAACCTTCTCTTTGCGAGTGGCCATAGTCATCTCTTCCATTAGTGCATCCCTCCTGCTTGGGGGGGGTGGGGAGATGATGGTCATAGGTGCTGCTTCTTATTTTTGTCAAAATCTGAATAATATGCTGATAAGTTCAGCATGGTGGCAATTACACCATGAGTCCCATCCCTCCCCTCCAATCTCAGGCTTATTAACCACCTAACTGTTCTGCCCGAGTCCAGCTCAGGCAGTGTGAAAAGTAGATAACTGGAGGGGGGAGGGCTGCTTTAGATGGTGATATCTCCTCAATGGTAGCAGCTAGAAACATGCAACTGGTCTTGTCTAAAAGCAGACAGTCCAGGCTTTCATACAAGACCAAAATGCCAGCTAAAGTCCAAGCAACAGAGGAGAAATCACTGTTAGAAATCGAGTTGGGAATAATCGCAGTAAAACCTATTTTTACTTTCATTTTCAGCTGCATTCACAGCATCCCGATTTCGATCAGTGATATCTTTCTCTGTCCTGAAGATATTGCTGTCATTTTGGTATTGCCTGAAAGCTTGAAAGGTCTGCTTTCATCAGTTGCATGTTCATAAGGTAGCAGCATCTAAAACAGCCCTCCCCCTCCAGTTAGCTACTTTTCCCACTGCTGGAGCTCCACTCTGACAAAACAAGGGGTTATTCAGATTTTTCTTTATAATGAGAACCAGTAAAGCAAATATTGTGACCGGGGGGGAGGGGGTTAAGGTGACCCACCGTGCAGCTTTGAGAAGAGTCAGTGGCATATCTTCAAATAAAAATTGATCTTTTTATATGTATATGCCCCTCCCCCCCCCCCCCATTCAAATCTCGCTTATAGTTTTCCACTGTCTGAGAATTTGCAATGCGTTTTCTTACAGTTGTGTCTCTCTCCTGCAGGTAGCTGGGCTGGGCGTGTTGTGATCTCGCCTGCATGCCGTGGCCGTGGCCCTGCGGCTGCCGTTGCCACTTCTTCCAGGATCCTGTATTTAAACTGTCTGAATGTGTTGGCCTTTAATAAATGTAAAAACACACAAAAGACAAGACACCACTTTACTGTGCATCTGCCATTACTGACAATCCTCTTATTTTCTCACCCGGAGGCACCATAGATCTCTGCCCGGATGTGGACCTCTGGTTTTAGATTGGGGGGATCTGAAGTCAGCCTTAGGCCTCATGCACGTGACTGTAGTTTTGGTCTGCATCTGATTCGCATTTTTTTTTTTTTTTTTGTGGGGTCGGATGTGGACCCATTCAAAAATTTCATGTTGGACAGGATTAGGCATTTCTAACAGAGGACACGACGTACCGATCTGCAAAATCTGGAATGCACGCATTGGGCCGGTTTCTGTGTTGCGGATACGCGATTTGCGGACCGCAAAAAACAGCTACAGCCGTGTGCATGAGGCCTTGGAGGTGCCCTAGCCACTAGCGATTCATTGTCCCAGGTCCCTGCTGCAATCTGCTTCCTGGTGATGTCCCAACATGACACGGAATGCCTGGGAAGAGTGCTCAGCCAATCACTTTCCGGGGCGGGTCATTGTTGCAGCCACTGATTGGCTGAGCACTTTTCGCAGCCGTTTCCTGCTTTGTCAGGACAGGGATGAGGCAGTGTAAACGGTTTTATTTTTAAGTCCCTTTCACATGTAATAATCATCATCAGCCCATGCAGAAATCCTCATTTAGTCGGCAATGCATTGCACAATGTGTATGGAGGGCAAATGATTGTCCAGTGCACTGCCCTGTGTAAAGGCCCTTTAAATGAACATATATACGATGATCAGCACTTGTAATCGCCCAGTAGCACAATGTCAAAGGACCTTTAGCCTAGATGAGCAAGACCACCCTGGAAACGGAGTTGGAGTTCATGGCTCACTGTTGTAATACAGATGATATAATGTGACATTAAAGGGGTAGTCTTATCGTAGACATTGGTGGCATATTGCTAAAATATGCCACCAGTGTCATATAGGTGCAGGTCCCACCCCTGAGACCTGCACCTATCTCCAGAATGGGACCTCCGTAGTAGGTGGAGAATAGCCACATATGCTAGGCCGCCATCCGTTCATTTCTGTGGGACAGACAAAAATAGCTAAGCGCTGGCTCGGCCGTCTCCTGCAGTCCCCTAGAAATTAATAGAGTGGTGGGCACTCTTGCGTGGTCCGCTCTCAATTCATTTCTGTGGGACTTCCGAAAACAGCCAAACAGCCAGTTCTTATAGGTAAAAGGCCGACCCGTTTCGCTTTCATTCAATTTTGAATGCCCATTCTGGAGATAGGTGCAAGTCCCATCACCGAGACCCACACCTATATGGTGACAGCAGCGCTGGGCTGGATCGGACGCATTTAGTGCCAATTATTCTGTTAGATGTGATTGGCACAGCTCACCAGTAGTTATGGTATAGCATGCACAGAGCTGGGTACACCTCTAGTGCTAGGAGCTTTAAGGAGTAGTCACATCTACGTATTGCATCTCTACAGGATCCGCCTGATAGATGTGGGTCCCCCTGCTTGTATATGGCGGTCAGGACCACAAGCGGGCTGTGCTACACCTATGAGAACCGGGTAGTACAGTGAAAAATGGCTTCTCTATAAGACGTTTATGGCAGATCCTGTTTGATATGGAACTTCCCCTTTAATTGGCCTATAAGTAAATATGCATCACATCAGCATTTACCTAGGGGGTTACGAAAACCGTAAAATACAGCTAAAGGGCATGATGTGCAGGAGGAGTCACCGATCACGGACCCTCACCAGTGAAACCTACTTGATGTCAGTCCAGTGACAAATCAAAGAAAAAAATCCTGCTTTGCAAAAAAAAACCAAAAAAATCGCTTAATGGACATCCCCTTTAAGTAGGGGTTAATTAATGGTATGTGGTGTGAAGTTTCGGAGTAGACCAGGATCTTGTGTGTGGATTGGCGGCGGACTGTCATTTCACGCGTGTTGTGCTCCAGCCTCATGTAAACAGTAAGGCGCCGACGCTTGTATCCATACATGGAGGTGTTACACCAGCTTCCCTGGATGTGCTAGACCCGAGAAGTCACACCATGCCAGGCTGATCATCGCACCGCCGGTACGTTAGCAGATTTATGGTGTGTTTTTTATTTTTGTGGAAAATTAACAAAGAGCTAAAAGTGCATTCACATAGTAATAACAGCAGGGACACAAGCGACCGCCCAGGACTATAAACCAAAAAGACTGGGCCCCCGACATTGGTTATTTGCAGCTGCTTCATATCTTATATCACATTTTAGCGCTTAGCGTTTGAGTGAATCGAATCCAACAAATTTCCCAGAAAGTTCAGGTTCTAACAAACCAGACATTTTTGTGATTTGTATCTGGTGAATGGGAAAGAGCCTGGTATGCTACTCTGGGTTTCTGGGCAATGTATAATGTGTTGTCTGGGGGGATACTCTCTTATTATGGAGAGCTCCTGCTATGTGTGTGAAGTATTGTAGGCCCGGCAATGCTCCTCTGGGTTTCTGGGGAAAGATAATCTGCATATTTGCTTTATAGCCAAATTGTAGCTGGCTGCATCTCCCGACCGTGGCTCCCATGACCCGAACTGACTGTATCTTCGTAACTTATGATACAGCCAGTGTAGCAGATGGCGGGACTATTGCTGTGTGCTGACATCATCATGTGAGACTGGCTGTATCATAAATTTCTTTTGAAATCTTCTTGGGAGTTGTAGTTTTACCACAGCTAGAGTGCCGGAGGTTAGCCATTACAGACCTAGGGCAGTGATTTTCAACCAGTGTGCCTCCAGCTGTTGCAAAACTACAACTCCCACCATGCCCTTCTGTAGGCTGATAGCTGTAGGCTGCCTGGGCATGATGGGAGTTGTAGTTTTGCAACAGCTGGAGGCACACTGGTTGAAAATCACTGACCTAGGGTGTCGACTAACTAAGCCTAGCTGTTCATAGCAACCAATCACTGCGCAGCTTTCATTTTCCCAGAGCAGCTTATGAAATGAAAGCTGAGCTCTGATTGGTTGCCATGGGCAAACCAAGGCTACTTTTCTCCAAGACCGTTGTGATATATGCCACCCACTGACATTAAATTCTACTGATTTTTTTTTTTTTTTTTTTTTAATATTGTGCACACACAATGGCTTCACTGTTTACCAGGAGGACAGGCCT
Organism: Rhinella marina; assembly: GCA_900303285.1. NCBI lineage: Eukaryota > Metazoa > Chordata > Amphibia > Anura > Bufonidae > Rhinella > Rhinella marina. The sequence continues at coordinate 44,329 of ONZH01017938.1, forward strand.
TGTAGCCCTTAGCAACCAATCACAGCGTAGCTTTAATTTTTCCAGAGGACTTAAGGAATGAAAGCTCCACTCTGATTGGTTGCTATGGGCCTGTGATGATAAATGAGGCCTTGTTGCTCGGCTCAATGAAGGGCCGACCTCTATGTGGTATTCCTCCACCGTTGCCCGTCACCCGTGTACTTACTTCCACCATCAGAGTGGTATTGGTGGCCGTATCACTTGTACCCAGCTTTCCCAGAAGCAGATATAACTTAATTCAGCTGAATTGCATTTGAGGATGCATCATAGACCTGTATTTACCAGAGGCTGTGAGCATCTGTTAGATGAGAGGATCTGGTTAGGGGGGGGGCAGGGGCATATGACATTTTATTTTTTAAATTCAGGTACATTTTATTCTTGGTGGATCCTCTCATCCAGGTATTTCTCTAGTTAGCCTCCATTTTAATCAGCTTCCCTTGGTAGTCACTGTTGCCATGGTAACCAGAGCATGCTCGCCCCAGATGCGAGCGACAGAGGCTATTATAATTTCCCAGTGTGGAATCGGTTGCACTAAATATCGTCTCTGTAGTCCCTGAAATGTAATAGAGGTCGAGCTGCTGCCAGTGACAGATGCTCCTCGCAAAAATCACAGCGCGAAATGCCAAGGTGGATGCGGAGTTCACCTACTAACCCACCTACGCCGGCCACCTCCGAGACCGCTATATTTAGCCAGAGCCATTCTTATTCCCGTCCTGTTCCTTCTGTATAATAAATCCTTCCATCTCAAGATCGGATGGAGGGGGCTGCCAAGGGTTAACCCATTCACCACCATCTGTTGCAATAGGAAAACTGCACTGTAGGATGCATGTTTGTGCTCTCCAACATGCTAGGAGTTGTAGTCTCACAACAGGTGGAGAGCTGCAAGGAGGAAAACCACCCATTAGTGCCACATACAGTGAAATCCTTTCAATGTGCCAGATTATCAAATATTCCAGATTACAAGACTATTAAGGAGATCTGATCGCTCTGTAAACAGGGCAGCCATTGGATTGCAGGGCATCTCGCAACAGTTGCCAGGACTCTAGAATCACAAAAAAAAAATTGGACATTACTCGATTTTATTGCAATTCCGAGGTCACCATTGCAGCAACTTCAGAGTCACGTTGTGACCCCATTCAGATCAGTGGCTGCACATGACAAGTGTCACGGCCAAGATCGCCATGCAGCTCCAACCTTAAAAGGGATCTCTCACCCCGATCTAACGCATATGTCCAGATCAATATTTTTATTTTCCTACTGCCTGCAGTCTAAAAAAGCGCCACAAAATTACAGGTAAGACATGTTTTCTCTTTTCTCATCATCCTCAGCACATACATACCGCTCTGTGCTGCCTGAGGACTTGAGGAAAGCAAAATTAGGGTGGGTTCACATCAGCGTTATGCTTTCCGTTTGTGTTTTCCGTTATAACATGGTTATAACGGAAAAATAACGGAAACCATAAGACGGAAGTCAAAACGGAAGCCTTTAGAGGCTTCCGTTTTGATCCGTCATAATAGAAGCCTATGAGAATCATAACGGATCCGTCTGAGTTCCGTTATGCTGAACGGAAAACAAAGTCCTGTCGACAGGACTTTGTTTTCCGTTTTGCATAACGGGAACCAAATGGATCCGTTATGATTCTCATAGGCTTCTATTATGACGGATTAAAACGGAATGCCTCTAAAGGCTTCCGTTTTGACTTCCGTCTTATGGTTTCCGTTATTTTCCGTTATAACCATGTTATAACGGAAAACACAAACGGAAAGCATAACGCTGATGTGAACGAGCCCTTACATGTAAGACGAACTTTCGTACAGCTCTGTCAGCAGATTTGTACCTATGACACTGGGTGACCTGTTACATGTGCACTTGGCAGCTGAAGACATCTGTGTTGGTCTCATGCTCATATATGCCCGCATTGCTGAGAAAAATGATGCTTTAATATATGCAAATTAGCCTCTAGGAGCAATGGGGGTGTTGCCATTACACCTAGAGGCTTTGCTCTCTCTACCACTGCTGCGCTCTCTGCACTTTGGTTCAAAGGGTCAGGCAGTAAAAAATGCTACGACGCCTGGTCCTGTTAATGAAAGTGCAGAGGGCTCAGCAGTTGCAGGGTCCTATGGGTACCGTTCGGTATGTCGTGTGATGGATCCCTAAAGGGCATTATGGCCATCAGGCTTATATGGGTGCCATTGGTATGTCATGTGACAGATCCCCAAAGGGCATTATGGTCATCAGGGTCCTATGGGTGCCGTCAGTATGTAACGTGACAGATCCCCAAAGGTCAATAGGGTCCTATGGGTGCCGTCGGTATATCGCACGACAGGTCCCCAAAGGACATTATTGTCAGCAGGGTCCCATGGGTGCTGTCGGTATGTCGTGTGACAGATCTGGTGCTGCTATCACTTGTCTGCTCCTATGAAGAACAACACAAACGTGAACACGGCCATTTTCACATCTTCGAAGAAACAAGGGTCCAATGCGATCAGCTCGTAAGCAATGCCTAGGACTCATGTGAAAGTTAACCCCTTCACTGCCATCTGTTGCACATCAGTAGATTTTGCAGTGTTTTACCATATACAGTCAAGTAAAAAAACAACAAAAATACATGGCATAGACCTGGGGGAGTTTGCTTTCCTTAAATGACTACATTAGGACCGTGCAAGGCTGAGAGGATGTTACTGATGATAACACATAAGGTTCCTATTAAATGTAGAGAGTGTGTGTGTAACAGCTGGGGGTGGTGATGTGCAGCCTGTGGGGGGTGACACTGCTATGTGATGCAGGAGGAGGAGGAGAGCTACAAGTGACAGCAGCAGTGAACACACACACATCCAGTGGATGGCAGTGAGGGAGCAGAGCAGGGGAGCAGCAGGGTGACCTGAACATGTGCTGCTGCTCTGCACCGCCCCCTGGCGGCCGTGCCCCCCACAGCGCACTGGGGGAGCAGAGTGGGGCTCTGGCGGCAGCAGCAGCAGTCGTGGGGTGCAGGGGGGCAGTGCACTGGGGGTACTGACACTGAGCAGCATCGTTATACCCTGCACGTCTGGCACTGAAGGCAGACCCCAGCTTGGCATCACCCTGCAGCTGAGCTCCATGGCCCCAGGATGATCCGATTCCTTCTGCTGCTTTTGCTGCTTCCCGGGGCCGGTGAGTACCGATTAATGGAGAAAAATCTAGGGGGGTGGGCAAGGTCATAGGCTGGATGTATATGCACGGGGATACGAGGTGTGCACAGCCCCCACCCCGTGAAGATGGAGCATACACATCTTACATATACTGCTGCAGGGTGCACGGTGCCCACATGGATCATACCTGGCACACATGGGCAATGCATGTAACAGGTCATCACTGGATGTCTGCTGGACTTTCTGCAGATATATGGATTTTCTGTATACTGAGTAGGGGCTTGTCTAGATGCATGGATATGTGTATATGTATTATGTATGTATTATCTAAATATGTATATATGCATTATCTGTGTGTCTATGTGTATATACTATAGATATGTGTGTGTATACTATGCATGTGTGTCTATGTGTATAGATATGTGTGTGTGTGTATATATATGTCGATGTATATATACTATAGATATGTATGTGTGTCTGTGCATGTATTCTGTAGATATGTACATATGTGTGTATACTGTAGATGTGTGTCTATGTATATATGCTATAGATATGTGTATGTGTATATTATGCATATGTGTCTACGTATATATAGATATGTATTTTATATACGTGTGTATGCTATTAATTTCTATAGATTTTATACATACATGTCTGTCTCTGTATAGATAGCTATATATATATATATAAATTATATATATATACACATATGTCTATATATATATGTGTGTGTATACTATGCATGTGTCTATATATTATATATGTGTGTGGTATGGATGTGTGTATATATATATATATATATATATGTGTATACTGTGCATATGTTTCTATGTATATACCGTAGATATAGTGTAAACTATGCGTGTGTCTACTTCATATAATGTGTGCCATATGTTGCCTCCATACAGCTCCATGTTACACGGATATAGCTCTGTAATACGGCTTCCGATGAAACCTTCCTTGATTATTTTTGTTCTATTGGTTTCCGGATAATTCTGACCCCCCTCCCTTAAATAGGAGACTCATGGCGGTATAGTATGACCCATAGACTTTTATAGGTGCCATATGACAGTTCTGTACAACTTGGATGTTGCAGGGAGCCATAATGTGCCCATCAGTCCATGTACAAACATCTAACTAGTATACACTAACCCCCAGTATATATATGTACACATCACATGCATATATAAAAGTTCACTAAGCTCCCCTCATCCTTCCGGTGCAGTGTTTCAGGTCACATATACGTATTCGCCTTCTCACACCGTACACGGCGGCGTTCTGCTGGATGCGCCCCAGTGTGGATTTCCAGGCTCCGCTCTCAGTACTGGAGCCAGTTGAGGGGGAGTTGTTGTAGCTAGACGGTGTAATTGTGCTGGATGTGTCATCTGCCTGGAGAGAGTACTATCAATAAAGATGTCAACCGGGGAGCAGTCATTGGCTGTGGATAATGGTGGTTGTAGTTTGTCAGTTAGCGATGGGGTCACTGAACTGGTATATAACATTGAATGGTGGCACGTCAGTAACATATGACACACAAACTGGTATATGGCAATGGACTGGTGTATATCAATGAAATGATGTATGACAGTGAACTGGTAAATGGCAATGGACTGGTATATGCTAATGGACTGGTATATGGAAATGAAGTAGTATATGGAAATGAAGTAGTATATGGAAATGAAGTAGTATATGGAAATGGCCTGGTATATGGCAATGAACTGGTATAAGCTAATGGACTGGTATATAGAAATGAACTGGTATATGGCAATGAACTGGTAAATGGCCTTGAACTGGTATGTGGCAATGGACTGGTATATGCTAATGAACTGGTATATGGAAATGAAGTAGTATATGGAAATGGACTGGTATATGCTAATAGACTGCTATATATAAATGTAGTATATGGAAATGAACTGGCATATGGCAATGGACTGGTGTATAGCAATGGACTGGTAAATTGCAATGGACTAGTGTATAGCAATGGACTGGTATATGGCAATGAACTGGTAAATGGCAATGGACTGGTGTATGACAGTTAACTAGTAAACTACAATGAACTAGTATGTGGCAATGAACTGGTATATGCTAATGGACTGGTAAATAGAAATGATCTGGTATATGAAAATAAAGTAGCATATGGCTATAAATTGGTGTATAGAAATGAACTGGTATATGGCAATGGACTGGTAAATGGCAATGAACTGGTGTAGAGAAATTAACTTATAAATAGCAATGAGCTGGTATTTGACAATGAACTGGTGTATACAAAATAACTGGTATACAGCAATGAACCAGTATCCGGCAATAAATTTGTGTGTAGAAATGAACAGGTATACTAGTATGTGTTGGAATAGATACCTGCTGATGAATAATGTATATATGTGGAGAAATCCTGTATATGTTGAACTTAATGGTGGAGTTGCTATTTTCAGTGCGGGGACCTCCTCTATTACCCTGTATAGTATATAGAAAGGGGGCATCAAAAATATTTTGCAGACATGGACAGTAATTGGAGTCTGTGGGAAAAATGGCCATTTTGAGGCCTTTTGCCCTTACAGCGCCCTCTTCCATGCCAGTAAACCTAGTTAGTTAGTGACCGATCTTTGCACTCCTGTGGCGCCGTCTGTCAGGCTTGGCACGTGTGATGAGTTTTGTGCCAGGCCTTTTGATGTTTACTCTGAGCATCATCCTTGCAATTCGTGTGGCTGACATAACTTAGAAATGTCACTGAGAGATGGTAATGGTGCCGTTCGTAAACCTACTGGGGAGATGAAGGAGCCACAGCAACCAATGAGATTGCTGCTTTCATTTTCTAAAGGGACTTTGTAAAATGAGAACTGGAATCTGATTGGTTGCCATGGGCAATGTCTCGGCTTTTCCTTTATTCCGTTTTTTGAGGGGAAACGTTTTTTGAACATACTCTTGAGACTGTGGAAATGGCCACTCAGGAAGCCTGTAGCGCCAAAATAAGAAGTCAGAATATTTTTTATTCTATTTTCACCAGTTTTGAGACATCTCTAAGATCATGAGAGCAGATATACAAACCTGCTGGTTGACTGCGCGTCCATATTCATCATCATTAGTTGTGAGGGCAGTCTTAATAGTGACATGACTGAGGATGATCAAATGTCTGTGAGATTCCATTGGAATGAGCCTGTTCCTTTAAATATCTCACTCGGGCGTGCAGATACTGGGATATTATACTCTGCAGCCCACATCTACTAAGCAGTTTACATGCTGTAAAGTAAATGTTGCTGTAAAGTGTGCCAAAAGTGGTGCAAGCGATGGCTTGTGACAAATAAGTTCAAATCTTGACATCTTTTTTTGTCACTAACTATGGTTTTAGTCAATTTATTAATAGATTATTCAAATTTTGGTGCATATCTAGGTTTTATTTCTTGACTTTTAGACGATTCCAAATGTGCCAGGACAGGTCATCAATATGTGACCAGTGGGAGTCCAACACCTGGCACCCCCAACGATCAGCGCATCTTTTTCTTGTTTCATAGGGTGTCATCCTAGGACACTGCCACTCTGACAGTCATCGGCGGACATTTATCAACCCTGGCGTCAGAAAGTCGCAAAGTTTGGAGCATGCCATGCTTTCCAAATATTTGCGACTTTTTGGGGGTTTAGAGCTCCGCTTACCACTTTTCCAAATAGTGGATGGAGTACAGGTCGGCCATAGCCTGCCTGGCACATTTATTTTAATCTGTGCCAGGAAATTGGCGTACATTATATGTGCCATAATTTTTATGAGGCATGCCCCTCTTAAAGGAGTTCTCCAAGGCTTGGTATCTGATCAGTGAGGATCCGACACTAGGGACCCCCGCCAGTCAACAGTTGGGAAGGCACCGGTGCTCCTATGAGCTCCACAACTTTCTCCCTGCTCACCAAGCGCAGCGCCGTACATTGTATACTGGCCGTGCTTGGTATTGCAGCTCAGCCACATTCACTTTTATGGGTCTGAGCTGTACCTAGGCAATGTCTCCGATGAACATAACGCTACTGCGAGAGTCAATGCCTTCTGAAACAGCAGATCATCTGGGGTCCCGGATGTCGGGTTCACACCGATCAGAAACTTGGAACCCCTTTAATAATTATGACGTCAATGGGGGATAGATTAAGATTGTCCTTCATGGATTGTGTTACACCATGGAGGTTGCATAGCGCCATACTTCATTGGATGCACCTCTTAGGAATGGTTGCACCTGAAGTCTTCACAACCCACTAATTAAAAAGGGGTGCACATATTTTTGACTAGTCTATGCAGCGTATGTGTGAATGTTATAAGCAGCTAGTCTTATAAACTGTATCCTTACAAGAAGGTTTCCACTCCTTTAAGGATATCCGCCTCCTCATATTTCACAGGTGTCGCCATATTAGATCCTCCTGTCCCTATCAGTTTCATCCCAGCTCTGCCGCGCTCTCATATCCCGCTTGTGTAGCCATTTAACTGGATCAACTCAAAATGGCTTACTTAGCGATGATGGCTGCACAGATCTGCCGGTAATTAAGTGTTACGGTTGAAATAGGATTAGGGTTTCAGCTGACTCCATCTAATTTTCAGGCCCCATCATCTACTGACTGTTAGCGCTGTCAGTGTCTTAAAGTGACCCTGACGCCTGAAATATCCTTAATCTGTGGGCAAAATAAACAACTCTGACAAAAACAGAGCCGAAAAGTCCATGCACCATGTCATTCTAAATCTATCCTGTGGGGGCACTGCACGGAAATTGAAGACAAGCTGCTTTTTTTCGGGGAGAAGCTTGCTAACAAAAAGGTTTATAGACTTATAGACTCTACAAAATTATATCGGCACCCCTCATATTTGGTGATTATCTGATCATCCAGACTTAGGACTAGGTCTTCGGTGATGGCACAGGGATTCTGAAACAGTTTTTACCTCACAGAATTCAGCAACCAACTATTACCTATAATGTGATGAACTCAGGTGAGGACGCACTAGCCATGAGGCGGGTTGGTTCACTTCTGGTGGCACCCCTTTCCCTGACTGCAAGTAAGCAGCATTTTGGCAGACATACTGTGCTTCCTAGAGGCTGTGAGGACTACTATGAGGCTGCCGTTATAGGGACTACCATGAGCTTGGTTTAATGGGAGTTACTATGAGGCTGGAATTATGGGGACTACCATCATGGTGGCATGATGGCCATGACCTTCAGGCTGGCATTTTGGGTCTACTATAAGGTTTGCACCTTGACTGTTCACGGACAGCATTTTTGTATGACATGCCATCCTTCCATTAGCCTGGTACTGTGAGGTAGGTACTGTGGGAACTATGAGGCTGACATTATGGGCATTACTATAAGGATTGCGGTCTGGGGACTGCCATGAGGTTGGCATTATGGGGATTCTGTGTGGCTGGTACTGTAGATACTACCATGATATTGCCATGATTGGCATTTTAGGCTTCTGTTTGGGTCATTATTATAAGGATTGATGTCTGAGATGACTAAGTAGCTGGCAGGCAGTGGAAAACCATGAGGTTGGCATTATGGAAATTGCTATGAGGTTGGTACTGTGGGAACTACCATGAGGTGGGCATGATGGCCATTGCTATGAGCCTGGAACCATGGGATTACTATAGGATTGGCACCCTGGGCAGCAAATTAGCAGATATGCCCTCCCTCCATGAGCCTGGCACAGTGGGTACTGCTATGAGGCAGTTACTATGAGAATTACAATGAGGCTGGCATTATGGGCACTTGCTGTGACAGTCAGTGTTACCATAGGAGTGGTTCAGTAGTGTGTCCCATGGTAGCGCTTGCACCTGAAAATGCCAGTCACAACAGGTTATGTGCACCATTTGCCTCCATATTGAATTTGTGGAGGGGAACTCGCCATCTGACTCTCCTCAAAGGCTTGGACTGTCCTTGCACCAGATGTCCGGGTCTTGAAGTTCTACTGTTTGTGGTCATGGATAATAAATAAGGCTCTCCCTTGCGCTGGGCTGTAACTTTTGGCCTTTCAGCTCTGCACTCATCCTGTCAGCCAAGATACAGCAGATGTGTAAATTCCAGCATTGTTGTGTGATTCCCCATGGACAATAACGAGAACGTTCTAGGACAAGCTTGACACATAACACGTGGCATAAACACCCAAACACGTGTCCAGGCAGCCGCTCACCACAATCCTTATTATAAGCAGTCAACATAGGATAAGTGCCTGACTGGCTGCGGCTTCCCCGGCAACATTAAATGTCTTAGGAGCAACAGATCAGTTGTCCTAGTTTAAAATAGAAAACGATACCAGTTTGGCGCACGTTACTTCATCTTAAGCCATGCTCTTTTCCATTAAAATTTAACCCATTTTCAACCAATCCACACCCCTTGTTGGATGAGGCGCAGAAAGTGTCTAAAACACTCCGTAAATGTGGTGCAGAATCCAGTGCTCAATTTGATTAGCAATTCTACCCTGTTGAATAATTACACCGTAAGCTCCCCCTAGTGGTGGCTGCAGGCTGCTAAAATACTGTCATTCATCACATCACTGGCAATCCTTAAGATGACCATACACTTTCAATAGCTTTTGGCAGAACGAATGTTCGGCTGGCAGCTATCTCTTTAGTGGTGACGTGTCTCCAAGTAGCACATCACTTCTGGTTCTAATGCCTTTTGGGGACACATTGCCGCTGAGGCAATCAAGAAGTTGGAGACCAGAAGACTAGTTAAAGGGGTATTCCAAGTAGGTACAAGGTATCCGATAACTATCACATCGGTGGGGTTTCTACCGCTGGGACCCCGACCGATTATGAGAACGGGGGCCCCATACCCTCTGGAGGCCCTTACTGCTCCTCTAAAATGACTGGAGCCGCCGGTCGCACATGTGAGCGACCACTCCATTCATTTCTATGGAACTTCTGGAGATAGCTGAGGACAGCACTTCAATATCTCTGGAGCTCCCATAGAAATTGGAGCAGCAAGGGGCCTGCAGACGGTACGGGACCCCCATTCTTGTGATCAGTGGGGGTCTCTGCGGTAGGACCCACACCGATCTGATAGTTATCTCCTATCCTGTGGATAGGGAATAGCTGGAACCACAAGTACCGCAGGTTGGACAACCATTTTTTAAGTTTTAAGGAGAGTTCACCTATGGTTTTCACCATCTATTGCTGGTTTTGGGTATCAGGATCTATAAAACATGTAGACTTGGTAAAAATGGACAGGTGCCATAATGGTAACAGTTAGTGACCCTTAAAAACCAGCTCCGGCCCCAGTACCAGTTCTTAGGGCTTACAGGGTTCAATGCAACATGATTGACCTCATTACAGCAACGTACATGGCTTCCTGTAGAGAAAGTTTCTGAACTCATTGCCAGACGGTTTACAGAATACTGAAATGTGCAAAAAGGAAGAGATCCAAACCACCGTAGAAGGTGAAGATTTCCAGTCCGACATTTCAGGGTGTGAATTACTTCGGCGATCAGGGAAAACGTTTACCGCTTTATCTGCAAATCACCAACTCACGATCACCAAGTGGTTCCTGTGGAGTGAATTGCCGTCCCCTAGGTAATCTGTGCCTCCAACACCCCCCCTTCCCCATCCCTCGGCCTCGCCACGTTATCGGACAGGTTTTCCGGCAGATAAGGTCACCGTCCTGCGTCCTGGGGCATCAGCGGAAACAGACAACAGGAATCCTATCCGGTCTCAGGAAACAGAAGGACAGGATGCTCCAGCCTCTCGCCGGCCAGCTCGGCCCCGCATCCACATCAGCTTGAGAAGTCATCAAACTTTCACTTACAATGGCCTCAATTCAAAAACACATCTCTGTGAATAATCTGTCATCGCAGTGCTGGCCGCACGTTCTCCTGCATACCCTCTGGTTCCCAAATTGTTAAAGGTTCCCTATAGAAAGGTGGCTAGATGTCCGCACCGTCAAGAGGTCTGCCGTTTCTTAGAGGTATCTCTTAAAGGTTCAAGAAAAAAAATGGGCCAATTGTCCCATAAGGCGCAGCCATGATATCACGTCTGCCTTCCTGTCTGTTCGCTGCAGGGCGCACAACACAACTTTCCCTCCTTGCAGCACATTCTTTAGGCTGGTAACAGCCACAGCTAGTTGTGTAGTATTTCAAAGGCAGCGGGAGCGTGCACGGGGCCCTCAAACAACTACGACGGCTTTTTTTCATTTCTGTAATTTTTCCTGGCTCCACGAGTATGATTTATACATATTACAGGGCTGTGTGATGGCCCCAAAGAGCTTGAAAAAGATAACATACATCCATCCTCAGGGGTGCACCTAGCCTTTCTGCTGCCTGAGGCAAAAACTGAAACGGTGCCCTCCCCCCCAATGCCAATTTCTTAACCTAACCCTTTTGCCACAATGAAAGCGCTCATTGCCCATGGCCCTTCTGCTGCCCCCCTCTTCCCCCTACCTGGTGCTGCCTGAGGCAATCGCCTCACCTGGCCTCAATGGTGGTGCACCCCTGTCCATCATACATAGATACGGAATATCACATCCATCTGTTTGTAACTTCTCTACTTTACTGCCACTTTAACACTTCTGTCCTCCCACCCAAAGTCATTCCTATAAGTATCTTTGAACGAATGTTACCCTTTATAGAGACAATACCATTTACACAAGTAGCTACCCAAATGCATCTTAAACAGGACCTGTCCCCTCTCCCGACATGACTGTTCTAGTAACCACTTGCATCCCCCATGTAAAAACAATTCTGGAGCATCTATTCTTATGACTCTGTGTTGTGCCATTACCCTACTGATCCTGTTTAGAAGTTCTGAATGATTTACTAGCAGTCTGCAATAAAGGTCCAACTGGGTGTTACCAGTTGGAGGTGTGTCCCTGCACAGTCTTAGGCTAGGGCTACACGGCGACACTGGTCGCATGACACCAGCCGTGTTGGATTTCTTGCGAATGCCTCGGTCGATCCCATTCATTTCTATGGGATCACTGCTGCTCAGCGATTCTGGCCTTGACCAGTGTCGCCATGTAGCCTCCTTCATACGTCAGTGTTTTGGTCAGTGATTTCCATCAGTGATTGTGAGCCAAAACCAGATGCAGATCTTTCCATTATACCTTATGTCTGTGGAGGCTCCACTCCTGGTTTTGGCCAACAATCACTGATGTATGAAGGAGGCTTTAGACCAGGGATCAGCAACCTTCGGCACTCCAGCTGTTGTGAAACTACATTTCCCAGCATGCTCCATTCATTTTTGTGAGAGTTCTGAGAAAAACAGAGGAAGTATGCATTCTGGAAGTTGTACTTTCACAACACCTGGAGTGCCAGAGGTAGGCAACCCCTGCTTTAGACTGTGCAGGGACACACCCCCAACTGGTAACACCCAGCTGGACTTTCATTGCAAACTGCTTGAGCTTCATTCCTAATTTCAAGAAGGAATAATAAAGGAACCACATAACGTAGAATAATAAGAATAGAGGCTCCAGAATTATTATGACATGGGGATTGCAAGTAGGGGTATTCCGATGTGGACATTTATGGATATATCCACAGGATATGTCATGATTATACGATGGGTACACGCTCCTATCTGAAAAATGAGGCCTCTGTCTTTCGCATCCGGGAATGGAGAGGTGGAGGTGCATGAGGGCTCCCTCCTTTGATTTCTATGATAGTTCAGTGCATATTGTCAGATCTCAGCACGATGCACGATATATCAGCGAGCAGTACAGGGATCTGTCTAATCACATCTTTATACCCAGGGCTGTAAATATAATACAGTGTGTATCCACTGTGTCTGGATTACAAGGGTGTAGAACCATAAAATTTATAGCCAAACAGTTCCCCTCTGTTAAAAAGCTGACATGCCATGAAGGTCAGGTCGTTGTTTTCAGCCAGAGAACCTGACCATGGTCCGGCCACGGCAGAGAGCAGGCCTCAGCATCACAAAATGGGGGGAGATTTATCAAAACTGGTGTAAAGGAAAACTGGCTTAGTTGTCCCAGAGGAACCAATCATATTCCACCTTTTATTTTGCAAAGGAGCTCTGATAAATGAAAGGTGGAATCTGATTGGTTGCTAGGGGCAAATAAGCCAGTTTTCCTTTACACAAGTGTTGATATATCTCCCCCAATGGGTCTCATTTATCAAAACTGGCTTTGTTGCCCATAGCAACCAATCAGAGCTCAGCTTTCATTTCCAAAAGGACTTTAAAAAAATGAAAGCTGAGCCCTGATTGGTTGCTATGGGCAACTAAGACAGTTTTGCTGTTAGTTTTGATAAATAGGGCCCTTTAGACTTTCTGTACTCCACTTTGTGATGGGGTACTTTAACAGCAGTATTCTGCGCACGTTTTTGCACATATTTAGTAAATTTTCTACATTTTGGACAGAACCTCATCTTGGGTTATCAAAATGGAAAAATGAGTGGGGAAAAAATTGGAAAGCAAGTTAATATGCCTGTGCTGTTTGACTCTCGCACACCCCCTGCAATACAAAGCCAAAGACTGTTTTTATAATTAGCAAGGATGTGGGGTAGGGGGTGCAAAAATTCTGAAACAATGATGAGTATAGCAAATATTGGGAAGAAACCTGACATTGTATGTTGTCGTCATCTCCTCATTTGCCTAATGTTTTTGGCCCAGTACCATGTTCGAGGACACAGATGTAGCTATGATCGTGCAGGGCCCTTACTAGTAGACGCTCTCGTTGTAAAGTGTAATAAATGCCACCATACAGTGTGCATACATAATGGCGCTATACAGTACACAAATAACACGCCCATGTATAAGATCAGTCAGAGTGCTCCCGGTGACAGCAGCCCTAGTACAGACAGTAGTACAGTGGAATGATTTGTGGTGGTCTTGGACAGTAATGAGGTTTATAGGTATGTTTTGCCACTTCCTTTTAAATGACTTCCTTTCTTTTTGTACTTTCCAGAGCTTTTAGCCAATGATACGTATGAAGTCGAAACTTTCACCACAGCCACTTTGGGGTCTCAGTCTATCATGGCTGTGACTACACAGACCTCTCTACGAAAACCATCAGGATCTCGTGCACCCACCAAAAAAACACCAGCTGCCAAAAATGGCAAAATGCACCATCTTGCCCCAGTGGACACTATAATGACTGACGAAGCCCAGCCGGTACAAGGTGGCGGAATATTTAACACCAGTCACCTGAAACATAAAAATTCCACTCATGATATAAGCTCCACACAAAATATTACTCACTGGCATCCAACCAAAATGCCTGTTACTGCCAAGAGCCATCCACCGAGGGAGTCGAATATAAAGAGACCCATCATCAAGAAAGTGCCAACCCCTCCTAGCAAGCCCAAAAGCATGATGAAGACCACAATGAGAAACCCATCTGCCAGGTATCAGAGCCCACCACACGGCCATCACAAGAATGTTACCATCAGGCCAGGTATCGGACATTTCCATGACTTAAATGCTAGCGTTGGTGGAGCAGAGCTGGCCAAAGCTCACCGAGCTTCGACACCACTGAGAACCAGTTTAAAACTTGACCAGAAGGACGTCTCACCAGTAGCCAGTGGAGTGGAACAACTCCCATTGGGTTCCCAGCTCAACAAACAACTAAAAGATAAAGTCAACACCACCTCAGTATTGCTCAGCGCTGTCATAAACAATAGTCCCAGGTCAGTTACACACAATATCAACCATATTACTCACTCTTTACCAAATTCCAGTTTTGTACATAGAAAAAAGACTGTGTTATATGAACTGAATGCTCTGAACACATCAGAACATGTACCGAGAGCAGAAGACATGTCCTTGGTACCACGAATCGACCGAGCAACACTTGGGCTTTTGAAGGGGGTAAATTTGCCAGGAGCGAGCCAGTCCGGAGTAATGCAAGAGTTGAACTCAAAAGTGAATGTAAGGGTACCCGATAGGAATGTGATCTATAACCATACAAAGCAAAACTTAAGAAACACCACAGAACTTTTTGGACTGGGTCAAGATGGGACAGACCCAGACAAAACGAATAGAGTCAGTTCTACTGAGCCTGTTGAAATAGGGACAGTGGCCATTGGGACCACCAGAAGAACTTCAGATATGCAAAGTGTTTCAAATATTCAGTCTGTTGAGGGTACACAGGTCCAGACTCAAGTACAGACAACAACCCAGGCAGAAGTACAAGCACACAACATCGTGGAACAGCAATACCAGACTCTGCCAGAACTGACAACAGGTGGACACGTGCATCACAACCAGACACATAGTCATAAACACCATAAACACTCCTTCTTGGGTGAACATAAACAGTCTGATAACACAGTGTCCCAACATACAGTAACATCCCCGGGAAGGTTAGGTGGTACTAATAGACACCATCATAGACATCTACACAACTTAACTCATCCACATGAACATAACGAGCACTGGTTGCAACATCAGATAAGTTCTACTCAAGTCTCCTTAGATCTGCCAAGCCAATCCCCTGTCCATGGAGAGACGACAGACTTACACGAAAGGCAGGAAACCATTAAAAATGGATCAGATACAGATGCAAGCATCTCGTCTGACTTAATAAAGAACCTTTCTGAACCGGAAACATCTACACCCAGTGCAAGGACACTTTTCAGAACATTAGAACCAAATTCGACTAACCAAAGTCAAATAACAATGCAGGCCCGACAGGTGTTCACAACACTTCATGAATCTGAGCATAAAACAAGTCCACACAAGCTCAACAGTTTGGAAGAAGACAGCCTACCAAGTCCATCCCTAAACATGACCATTAAACCGGTAACACAGAAACATCTACCAACACAATCAACCACATATAACACAACTGAAGAGTTTCAGATGGAACTTATGACCCAAACCCAATCACAGCTAACATCACGGTTGACCACGCAAAAAATTACTGAGGCCACAGTACATGGTAGCCAAAAAAATAACCATATTAACTGAGCTAACCACACAGTCCCAGCTTAAATTAGTTAAAGAGACCCAACCAGGGGAACCTACACAGAGCCAGCCAGATCTGACTACACATAGTCCACCTTATGAGTCCACAGGGATCGATTCACATCTGACCACAGAGAATCAGTCTACAAAGGTCAGGATAGGATCACCCACTGTGCCATTGCCTAACTCGAGTCCAATCACAGAGATTCACTCTCATCTGTTTGAAGTGACTGAACCTCTGTTGACCGCACACAGTCCACAAGACCTTGTAACAGTGAAAAACTTCAACGAAACAAGGCTATCCAAAAATAATCAGTACAATGAGTCTAGAACACCTCCAGGTAGTAGCTCAGATCCAATAACACATGGTCACACAGAGTTACTGACACAAACAGATTCGGTCTTGAATAAGACTCTATTAACTTCTCAAACGGAACCAATTACAAAGGGCAAATCAGAATCAAACATCCATATTACTAGCACAGAACCATTCAGTTGGACACAGACAGAACCAACTACAAAAGGCCAGACAGAACCAAATACTAAAACAGAACCAACCACAAGCAGCCAAATGTATTCAATCACGCAAAAAGAGTCAATCGCAAAGACCACAACCAGTTGGCTTGAAAAGACTCATGCAGTATCACCATTAGAAACTGAACCAAACACAACTCATAACAGCTCAACGTCACCAGTACACAAAGATGTGACCACAGAAAGCTACACGGAGCCACACACACAAAGACCACATATCACAAAGGGCACCACAGAGCTAACTAGTAAGCCCATGAGATGGTCTACAACTCCTAGCGGGACTCTTGTAAACAATGAGACGGAATCAGTCCCACCAAAAACTAAACCACTTAACCAAACCACTACGATAGGATATGGTAGGGATGAAACAGAATCAACTCAGCAAACTGAAACAACTTCTAAGATTGCTCTAAACCCAATTACACCCTATGGTGGCATATCGCCAACTCACAGAGGACACTTACAGTCAACACAAACCCAACCAAATGTGGAAACTCAGACATATCCACAACACACCACAAGGGCTAGATCAGAGCTTACTCCTACCGTAAAGTCTGATGTACAAACAGCTAAAGAAGATCTAACTTCAGTTCTGGGTGTATCAAGTGTAAGTTACGGCCATGGTACATCACATACCACTGAAGAACCTGGGAGTGAGGTATCATCTAGCCCATCATTGATTGGTAGACGTCAAAACCAAGATGGTAGATGGGACTCGGGATCAACATTGTCTTCAAATGTGTCAACATTTCACCCCACAAGAAGCCATACTTCAGAAAGAGACCCTGGGCTTACAACAGCAAAAAGTTCCTCAACTGAGATGAAGTTGGTGACATCACCGCAATCCAACATATTCTCCACCCAGACTCTTGGTGAAATGATGTCAGCGCAGCCTGGAAGAGACCGGATCTTCATTGTAGACGAGCAGCAACCAGTCTTTAAAGGTCAGTCATGAACTATAACTGGCCAGACTAGAATAATGTCTTCATCTTGATAGACTATATCTGTTGTTTTCTTCTGCCTTTGCCTTGAGTATTCGAGAAGCTGCCTTTGCTGATTGACCTTTTCAGAAAAAGAAAAATTGCTCATAAAGATATCTAGATTGATTTTCTCCCAATATGTTAAAGTTCACAAAATCCATTGTATGAAAAGAGCAAAGGCTTGAAAAACCCTCCTACTATATAATGAAGCAAAATACAGATATGAATTTTGTCCCAAGGCAAAGAATCTTGAACCCATTTGAGGCCAGGAACTAGGTTGTTATGACCCAAAAAATTCTATACATTCATATACGTTGTATATAATAATTTTAGCCTGCCGTTTAACTTAAAGGAGTTTACTCAACACGTTGATTCACTGGCTGACAGGCGGTTTGCACTCACACTGTCTCCTCAGGCCGTGGGGGGATCTCCAGCAGTTATTAGCATATATTAACTTACTCTGACAGAGCAGAAGATTGTGATCTCTAACACAATTACAGTTAAAGCCATGCTTCTCAGTCCTCACAACACTTGGCCCTTTTGCTTACTGAAGGTAATCACTCAGAGCTCAGTCCCATCATTCCATGGGGATAAGGTCACTCCTGCTCTCAGCCAGTCAGATAACAGTCTTTCTGGTCTGCAGGTTACCATAGAAACAGTGTGCAGTGAGAGACCTGCTGAACTGTCTATAGTTCATGACTGACCACTGTATTTAGAAAATGTCTTCTTTTAACTGTCCCTTTATGTTGAAAGCTAATCTTTGTAACTAGTGAGAAAACCCCTTTAATCCTGTTTTCTCTAGTAGATCTGAGATGAGTGCAGCCATTCCTTCCCAGTGCCTTTTTCCTCTGATCTGTAGCGGAGGAGCTTCACTATTGAGCATCTACATAAAGGGCAGCACACAGTCATCTCAACTAAAAGCCTAGATCCTTAGATCAGGAATAGAACAGACATTTATAGAACATTTCATCATGTTCCCAAATTCTTCTGAAAATATATTCAGCACATACTGCATTGAACTAACTGTACCAATTTATTATATATTTTTGGAGTCAGAGTCGGTCCATTTTATACCGACTCCAACTCCGACTCCGTCTCCACCAAAATGGACACCGACTCCACGACTCCTACTCCACAGCCCTGATTCCAGTAACTAAAAGTTTTCTCCTATCTGCTGGATAGGGATTACAAACTGATCGGTAGGGGTCTGACCATTGGGACTCCCAGAGATGGAGGTCCAATAACCCTGTCCTGATGGAGCAGCAGGTTGAGCTTGTACCCCGCCACTCCATTCATCCTCTATGGGCCCGGACCCAGTGGTTATAGCCTCACCGGTCAGTAAGTTATCCCTTATCCAGTAGAGAGGGGATAACTTTTAGTTCCTGGACTACCCCCTTTAAATTGAATGGTGAAAATCTTGTGGTGCCCATTTTCTGCTGCTCGCAGTCACTACTGTTGGGAGCTGACCCCTGTATTTCTATTGAGAATCTAAGGAGGCAACAAGGTGGGGGGGCGATGAGACAAATGCACAAAGAAGGGTTCCCGATCTAGATAAGCAATATACTATATGTCAAATCTAGACAAGTATACAATATTAAGATCATGATGTGCAAAAAGAGTCCCAGTTGAGCGTTAGGTGAGCCTGAAAAAAGTAGCCACAGATAACATGATTTACAACTCAACAGTAGGCAATACTGAGTCTTGATGTCGTATGAGGGGTCATCAATCAAGTAGTCCTGCAGAAACCACTGCACAAGGGACGGAGCTGTATAGTTCTGGTGCCTGGCTCTCATTGCATAGAACTGTATGCAGCTACCTCCTGAGCTCCCTCTAGTGGTGACTGCATCAATTTAAGTATTTGGTATAAACACAAATCAAAATTGTAGGGGGATAATTTTTTGCACCTCACCTGGCAAAAAGTTGACAGAGTGGGAGTGGTCTACCAAAAGGGATGTGGCGTAAACTTTATATTTATTAATACTGTAGATTTATGAATATTTATGAATATTAAGCCATATAGTAGTGCAAATTTTCTGTCTTTAGGACAGCACTAGAGATGAGCGAGCATGCTCGAGTGCCATTTTTGCGTATTTGCGTACGCATTTTAAAATTCCTACGCTATTCATACGCATATTTTAATCTATACACAAATGCGTACGAATTGCGTACGAATAGCGTACAAATTCATGCTCGCTCATCTCTAGACAGCACCAAATTTATTAAGAGACATGAGACTTTTACTTTGCCTTTACCACAAGTCATTCATGGCATTGATCTAGGTGCGGTCTTGGAACGGATCACCAAAGGGTGGGCAAGGATTTAGGTGTAATTATTGATGATTCACCAAATGATAGCGCTCAATGCCAGTCTGCTGCCTCAATTAGTAAAGTCCAGAGTCCGGGTATTATTTTACAACAGTATAAAGCACTGATACAGTTTTTGCCCTTATTTAATGAGCTGGGGTGTGTGGACATAGTGGGCTGTGCTGGAAGGTCTCTCTCTTTTTAACCCTTTACTATGTAGGTACCTATGAAATGATTACCAGAATCTACGACTAGAGTGAGGTCCAAATGAAAGCTGCTCACCTCTTTTATTACAAAAATGTGCTCATTTCAGTATATTTTTTCTTTGCTGTGTATCCGTCCCAAATTTAATAATCCTCGCTCCTGTCCTCCATCAGTGCAAACCATTAATGTCACTTACAAAATGAGCCTGACCCATCACGCAGCGTGTGAGCAGATGGACTCCTGCAGACCACTTCTCCTACAAGAGGTCAGTGTCACGGCATGGGACCAGAACTGGATTTACAGTCTGATTGCTCCTATAAACCACGTTCTGACTTGCTTCCTTTCGTATTTTCTTTCAGTTGACTTCTGCCTACAAGTCTACCCCAGGCTTTGACAAGATTGAGATTCTGAATGTGACGTGAGTGACGCAACTACAGCTGGGACACGGTCCTTCATGGATAGGATGTTTTGTTGAAAGTGTAGCAAGCACAGCTTGGTCTAGGATAGGCTGCATCCAGTACTAATATAACACAGCACCATGGGATGTGACTCCCAGTAATTCATGCTGGATGTGTGTGTCCAGGATGCTGCTTTCATCACTAGCTCTCATGTGTCAGCACAGCTTAATTTCTGTACTGATTTCTATGGCTCATGAGGGATCTCCTTGTACTGACAGTCAGTGATACTGAGGAGTGTGTGATTCTCCCTTCCTCCCCCTGCAGAGTCTGCCATGGGTACTTTAAATTTTTGTGCACTTGTGTGATCTTTCCTCACATGACCTGCAAAGTAGCTTGTGTGTGCTTTCCTCCATATCTACATGAGTTAGCTGCCCACATTGAAAACTTGGATGCTTTCAACTTCTTCACACTCTGATCTGCCAGTTACAACCTCCTCCCCCTCACTGCTACTATCCCTAACATTGAGACTAGTGAGGGGGACAGCAGTGCCAGATCTATGTCAGATTCAGCAGCTAAGTGAAGGACTCACGCACACTCACAACATTTCAGTTCAAAGTTCTCCAAATCTCTAAGCACATACTGCTACATGTACAGAAGTGATCACAGAAAGTTCTGTCTGCTGTATGTTATACTGCACTCTGATCTGCCCTGTACAATCTCCTCCCCCTCCCTGCTGCCATCTCTAACACTGAGACTAGTGAGGGGGCAGCAGAGACAGCCAACAGAGCAAAGAGCAGTGCCAGATCTATGTCAGATTCAGCAGCTAAGTGAAGGATTTACACACACTCCACAGCAGCAAATGGTAGAAATTTTTAGTGCAACTTTCTCCATAACCTCTAAGCACATATTGCTACATGTACAGAAGTGATCACAGGAGTTCTGTCTGCTGTATGTTATACTGCACTCTGATCTGCCATGGACAAGCCTCCTCCCCCTCCCTGCTGCCATCTCTAACACTGAGACTAGTGAGGGGGCAGCAGATACAGCCAACAGAGCAAAGAGCAGTGCCAGATCTATGTCAGATTCAGCAGCATCAGCAGCTAAGTGAAGGATTTACACATACTCTACAGCAGCAAATGGTAGAAATTTTCAGTGCAACGTTCTCCATCACTTCTAAGCACATATAGCATATTGCTACATGTACAGAAGTGATCACAGGAATTTCTGTCTGCTATACAGTATACTGCTGCTTCAGGCTACACAGGTTTATTATAGGTTTCTCTTGAAAGAGAAGCTTCAGGAAAATGCAAGAATAGCATGAAGACTACTGCTCCCAGCAATAGCCTGGGGAAGCCGTGGCCAGGAAGATATTTCTGCTGCAGCGGAGGACGTCTCTGCCAGTAACAGCGTTATAGAACCATATCACCAGCCAAGTGCACCCTTGCCCCCACATACCATGCTTAGTATGCAGGATGTGCACTAGGTTTTTGCCCTTTTTACTATTGCAGGATATTTTTAATGCAGTTAGTAAATCTGCCTTTCAGGCGTCCTGGCAATAGCCTCCACTTGTCGTTTCAGGATGGCTGGCACGGTCTTGGAATACAAAGTGCTGTTCTTCGTTCGCCCAGGGAGCCTGATGTCTGCCGCGCAGGAACTTGTCCTCTCGAATCCATCCATGCTTTTTGGGTCCTCGAAGAAACCCTTGGCCTATAGAATCTATAACACAACTCTGAGGGGTAAGTAGATCCCAATCCTCCGTTACGTAGAGATGCATTAGGGATTATTTGAACTTTGACCTATTCTCTGTTTACATGGGGGGGGGGGGTCACTGGAAACCTGTTTCTTCCTGTGATAACTAGATATCACTCTGCGGGGAGGTGACCCGGTGACCCAGTTTCCCAGTCCTATGACCTGTGCCTCCCGCTGCTCATAGCTTCCTCTGTAAATGCCTGTGCGCCACTACCGTCACATTTCATCACATTTGATGCCCCCTGGTGGACGTGGCATTTATTGACATCAGACAAGTCTGAAGCCTTAATAGATACAAAGAGCACCATCCTCCTGTTTTATAGTAGACTGAATGGTACCCAGTGCTTTAAGCAGTTCAGACAAAAATGAGGTGTTGTCCATTAAAATGAAGGTCTCCTCTGCTGGTGTACATAGTCCCTGGTATCTAGTGGTTTAGTCATCACCACCCAGGTGTCCAGTAATTTAGCACCCGGATTTCTGATCTAGTTTCAGTACCCCAGTCTAGTGCATAGGTGCTGGCAGTCTACTGATTTGGGGTGTAGTGGTGCTCCAGTCCCTTCTGCCCGTGATTTGTAGTACCCCAGGCCCTGCAGACCTATGGTTTAATGCTCCTGGCTTCCAGTAGTAAAGTGTACCAGTCCCTGGTGTTTAGTGGAATAGTTACTCAGCCCCAGTGGGTATAGTATTTCATTCTCTGTTCTACAGTGACTTCATTTTGTCCACTGATTTAATACCCTTATCCCTTATGTCCAGTGGCTTTTATATACCAGTCCCTGGTGTCTAGTGGTGTAATATTTCAGTTCCTGCTGTCCAGTGGATTAATATACCAGTCCCTGGTGTCCTGTGGTTGAATATTCCAGTCCTTTGTGTCCAGCACTTCAATATCCCAGCCCAGCAGTTCAGTATTCCAGTCCCTGATGTCCAGCGGTTTAATAGTCCAGTTCCTAGTGTCCAGCAGTTTGATATCCGAGTCCCTGGTGTTTAGTGGTTGAATATTCCAGTCTGTGGTGTCCAATGGTTTAATATTTTATCCCCTGGTGCACATTGATTTAATATGTTTTCCCATGGTGGTTGAATATTCCAGTCTCTGGTATCCAGTGGATTCATATTCCAGTCCCTGGTGTTCCGTGGTGCAGTATTCCAGTCCCTGGAGTTTAGTGGTTGAGTATTCCAGTGCCAGGTGTCCAGTGATTTAGTATTTTATTCTCTGGTGCCTAACGGTTTAATATTCTATTCCCTGATGTCTGATGGTTGAATATACAATGGTTTAATATTCCAGTCTCTGGTGTTTAGTGGTTCAATGTTCCATTCCCTGATGTCTGGTGATTGAATATACCAGTCCCTGGTGTCCAGTGGTTTAATATTTCAGTCCCTAGTGTTTAGTGGTTGAATATTCCAGTCTCTGGTGTTCAGTGGTGCAATATTCCATTCCCTGGTGTCTGGTGGTTGAATATACCAGTCCCTGGTGTCCAGTGGTTTAATATTTCAGTCCCTGGTGTTCAGTGGTTCAGTGTTCCAGTCCCTGGTCTCCAGTGGTTTAATATTTCAGTCCCTGGTGTTCAGTGGTTCAATATTAAAGTCCCTGGTGTATAGTGGTTTAATATTCCAGTCCCTGGTGTTCAGTGGTTCAGTGTTCCAGTCCCTGGTCTCCAGTGGTTTAATATTTCAGTCCCTGGTGTTCAGTGGTTCAATATTAAAGTCTCTGGTGTATAGTGGGTCAGTGTTCCAGTCCCTGGTGTCCACCGGCTTACTCCCCCAGTTCTTGGTGTCCATTGGTGTAAGTGTCCAGTGGTTTGGTACTCCTAGTGTTTGGTGTTGTGGTCCCTGTTATCAGGATGTGTCAAGAACAGAGTATAATCTGTCTCACTCCTATTTATCTCCTCTCCACAGATAATCATGCCGATCCATGTACGGACTGGTTTGCTTGCCCTCGGAGTTTCCAGTGTGTGCCTCTTCGTAAGCTTGGCGCCCTCTGTTTGTCACCTTGTCACAGCATCTTCTGCCACAACAACGGCATCTGCATCCACCGCAAAGGGCAGGACCCTGAGTGCCAGTGAGTAAGGCGGAGAAAGTCATCCATAAAGAGCTCTGCTACTTTGTATTTTTGTTCCTCACAAGTGTCAAGACATCTGCTTGCTACCAGTGAATGGAAACATTAGCTTGAATTTTGCAAGTCTAGCCCCAGGAGAGGCAGGTCAGGTTTATTGGGCTGCGTAGGCCCTGCCTCCTCCCACCAACATTTTAGAAAAGTGGTGAAAAAAGCATAAAACAGCAAAAAGTCGCACAGTTATATGCACAAATTTGGTAAATTTTGACACCATACCACTGATTCAGGGGTTTGGAAAATTTCCGTATTTCTTTGTGCCAGTAAACCTTTGGATGCACACAAGAATGTTCCCATTCACTGACAGCAAGCAGAGATGGTGAGGAATGGAAACAGAGAATGTGCAAATGTTTTAGCTATACAGTGATAAGCTGCTCCTTCTACATCTACACGATGGCAGTGTATGCTGAGACTTGTAGTTCTTCTTCAGCTCTGGGACGATTGTCCACTTGCTGGTGGTTGTATTTGGGTAAGTTTCCCGTCAGTCACTGTGTATTCTTTCCTGACCCCCCCTTCAGGTGTCCAATTGGCAGAGACTTTTGGTACATGGGACAAACCTGTGACTACAGGATGACCCATCACCGCCTCGCCGCCATCGCCTGCGCCGTCGTCTTCTGCATCATCATTTGTGCTGCGGCCGCGGTTTTCATCCTGGTTCGGAGGTTCCAGACACAGATCCTGCAGCAGAAAGTGGCTCAGACTCAAAGCAGGTAAAAGACATATATAGAATAGCCTACGGCTGCGTCTTCTAGTCCTGCAGCTGTGGTTTTGTCGCTTTTCCTCTGTTATTCCTCCTGGGAATATATGTTTACCCTTGTCCCTGCACAGGCTCACACCATTCAAGTACTGAGATTGTCAACAATGTGTAAGGACACAAGTTATTGATAAGGTCAATGGTATTATTAGTCTAGTCATACTTTTCCAGGAGGAATAACAGAGGGAAATCACGGTGTGCATTTGTATGAAATTATGCTTCAAAATTGTTATTTTGTGAGGAACACCAGTAAATTATACAGCACTGTGTAAGCTAATGGCCATCCTCCCCTTTCTTCTCCTGACAAGTATTTGGAGTCCTTGTACTTGGGGGGGTATATTTTATGCTCTCCCGCACTTTGGTGAGCCTATGGCATACAGTTGTGCCCATTAGCTCTGCCTTGTAGATGCCCCAGTCCTAATAACAGGTTCGCTAATGCAGTGCAAGCAATCTCCGGCAATGTCGTGTGCCGCTGCCTCCGCTCACTGGAGCTTTCATCCCTTCCCCGGATTTCACGTCCCTTGCTCGCCTCCTGCTGGCCACAGAAGCCGTAGACCAGGATGCGAGAGGGAAGACGGCAGTGGAAGCGGCCCGGGTATCTGTTGCCATGGTAACCAGAGATGAACGTTGATATCGGCAATGATATAGCAGGGCTTCTTAGATTCCGTGAAAATTGTCATGAGAACCGCGTCCTGCCTCTTGCAATACAAAATGGAGTCAGTGTAATAAAACTGAGACACGTTCTTCCTATAGCTGGAGACAGGGCATCTGTCAGCAGTTTTGTACCTGTGATACTGGCTGGCCTGTTACATGTGCACTTGGCAGCTGAAGACATCTGTGTTGGTCCCATATTCATATGTGCCCGCATTGCTGAGAAAAATTATGGTTTACGATATGCAAATGAGCCTCTAGGAGCAACGGGGGCGTTACCATTACACTAAGAAGCTCTGCTCTCTCTGCAACTGCCGTGCTCTCTGCACTGTGATTGACAGATTTAGGTGTGATGACATTTACACTGCCTGGTTCTGTCAATCAAAGTGCAGAGAGCACGGCAGTTGCAGAGAGAGCAGAGCTTCTTAGTGTAATGGTAACGCCCCCGTTGCTCCTAGAGGCTCATTTGCATATCGTAAACCATAATTTTTCTCAGCAATGTGGGCACATATGAATATGGGACCAACACAGATGTCTTCAGCTGCCAAGTGCACATGTAACAGGTCAGCCAGTGTTATAGGTACAAAACTGCTGACAGATGCCCTTTAATAAACGTATTCCAGGGCTGAGATGTTTTCCGTAGATAATCTTAGTACATGATGCATGTTGCTGTTGACGTCAGGCTTTTAAGACAGATTCCCTGCTATTAGTTACAGGAGGTTCAGTCGCTTTGACGATGTCCCCACGCATTTCTGGTGCCCTTCACAAACATGGCTGACGGCCTCAGCGTCGCTCAACTCCCTGGATAACCCGGCGTTCAGCAGCTCTGAAGAAGTCTTTCCCCTGCAGGCCCTGGGGAGCTGCGTGTGCGGCTGTCAGGACGGTGCAAGGAGCGGCTCCCAAACAAACCAGCCCCAGCAGGCTGCCCGGGCCCAACCCAGGTAAAGGAGACAGAACAGAACCAAGGCTGTTACCATGGGGATTGTCAGTTATTGTGAATCTCATTACACAAACCTCCCTACTGTCCTGTTTTCCGCTACCTCCAAAGGGCGAGGTTGACGCAGATGAACCCAAGGTGGGAGGTTTTGTTGGAGTTTCTGTGGATACTGAAATGTTGGGAACGCCAACCTTTGGGCAGGGTTTACATAAACTTCCAATTTTTTGGGCAGGGACAAGTGGGATTTATTGGGATTGTCTCTTAAAATCGGGGACAGTTCTGTCAAATTCGGGACTGTTGGATACTATGAAGACATCTGTGTTGGTCCCATGTTCATATGTGCCCGCATTGCTGAGAAAAATGATGTTTTACAATATGCAAATGAGCCTCTAGGAGCAATGGGGGTGTTGCCTTTACACCTAGAGGCTCTGCTCTCTCTGCAACTGCTGCGCCCTCTGCACTTTGACAGGACCAGGCAGTGCCAACATCATCAAACCTAGCCCTGTCAATCAAAGTGCAGAGGGCGTGGCAGTTGCAGAGGGAGCAGAGCCTCTAGGTGTAACGGTAATGCCCCAATTGCTCCTAGTTTCATTTGCATATATTAAAACATAATTTTCTCAGCAATGAATACACATATGAACATGGGACCAACATAGATGCCTTCAGCTGCCAACAGGTCAGCCAGTTTCATAAGTACAGATCTGCTGACAGATGCCCTTTAAATGTGAAGAAGACTGGTTTCTATGGGAATGTTTCCTGACAAACGGCAAAAACAAAAAAAAAATTGCAACTTTTAAGTCATGTTTCCATAGCAACCAGTCTGATCCTGGTATATACTCTCTCATTTCCATGATTCCTGACCCTTTTGTTCGTTGCCAAAATTGCAATTTCTCTTTAGCGCAGGTGTCAGCAACCTCCGGCGCTCTAGCTGCGATTGAACTACAATTCCCAGCATGCTACATTCCCTGGGAGTTTTGAGGACAGCTGAGTGAGTGTGCCTACTGGGAGTAGTAGTGTCACAACAGCTTGAGAGATGATCCTTGCTGTAGAGGAAGGCCCCGGACAACCAATGAATTGCAGAAGGGGATGGGACTAACCAAAGCTGGCCCCCCTCCTTCTAAGGGCCCCATAGCACTGGATCCTAGTGGTGTGAATACACCTTTACTAAGAAGGCACGTTTTATAATCGTGTTGCGTTGTGACCCGATTCATCCACTGTCACCACCATGTACTCTATCATGGCATGAAACTGTCAGCGCGACATTTACGATCTTAATATTACATGGCCACAAGTTGTCATCAGGCAAATTTTTTGTGAAGGTCATAAATTTTACCCACGACCATAAATTCCGGGGTGGAACGATGATATATGATCGGTGTCAGTCCCTTGTATTAGGCGTTGCGATGCTTATTGATCTCATTAGTGTAATCATGCTGAGTATTTGGTGGCCATTGACAGCACCCTAGAATGAGGAACTGAAGGGTTAAAATGTTTTGGGTGGAAGAGCTAGACAGACACGGTTTGTGATTTGCATGTCTGCCTATAATTGAGCACATGCGCAGGTAGAGCAGCGTCTGGAGGATGTGCAGTGAATATCTAATCAGGCGCTCCTCCTAGCAAACAACTGCATCTTTCCCCAGCACTGCAGGGGTTACTTAATCCTGGAGCAGCGCCGAGACCCCCCCATTACCTTAGCCGTGAAGGTATTTGGAACGTGAGGGAATGCAGGGCTGTGATTGGCTGAGCTGTTGTCATGGTTACGCTGGTCCGTCGGCACTGGGAGCGCGGCGGCGGCGGTGGTTGCTGCTGCAAGGAGGATGCTGAGAGTAGCACTGCCAGGGGGGAGGACAGATCAATGAGAGCGTGCAGGCTTCACACCGCGCGGACACGTGTAGTCCTCTCCAGCACGCAACACGACCTTAAGAGCCACACATGGGCGGGAAAAGCACATCCCTGGCACCATCATCCTCACTGGCGTTTGTGGGGTCGTCCAGACCTATGTAAAGTATAATGGACACAGCTGAAACTTTATAATATACTAAATTCAAGCTGAAACCCAACACGTCTCACAGCTGAGGGTTTGCTACAGTTTTATGCAGCATAGACAATACTAGGCTCCAAACTGATACATTGTAGCAAACTGTCAGGAAAGGAAAGAGATTTGTGCTACGGATATGCTAGGCAGCGACTGATCTCAAAGCCACATCGCCGCCACGCCAGTAATGATTGTGAATGTGGCCGTTACACGTGATGTGCCGCTCAAGAAAAATCCAGAGCTGCTGAATTTTCTGTCACAGATTTCTAGTGACTTTTCCAGCCTGGGAATCGGTGTAATGGCTCATGCACACGACCGTATGTATTTTGCAGTCTGTGAAAAAAATACGGATGACGTCCGTGTGCATTTGGTATATTGTGTAACGGAACAGCTAGCCCCTAATAAAACAGTCCTATCCTTGTCCGTAATCCGGAATGTAGCTGTTCCGTTTTTTTTGCTGACCCATTGAAATGTATGTTTCATACGCATACGGTCCTCAAAAAAACCCCGGAACGGACACGGAAAGAAAATACGTTCGTGTGCATGAGCCCTAAGGCTGCATTCACACGACCGTATTTTCGTTCTGCATCCAATCCAAATTTTTAGTGGATTTTACGTAGACCCATTCATTTCTATGGGGCTGCAAAAAAAAGCTGACAGAGCATGAGTGTCATCTGTGTGCTGTCCGCATCCGTGCACCTGCGCCGCAGATTATAGAACATGTCCTATTCTTGTCTGTTTAGCGACAAAAATAGGCATTTTGACAATGGAGCTGGCGAAATTTGAGGATGCACATGGTTCGCATCCGTATTTTGTGGATCTGCGATTTGCGGACTGCTAAACGGATAGGGTCGTGTGAATATAGCTTAAAGGGAACCTGTCATCTCCGAAACACCCCCTGAACTAGAGTAAGCGTTGTATAGTGTAAGTGATGCTGAATCCGAACATGTAATTTTTATCTTCATACTCACTTGCATTCGGACGCTGTGCTCTGACAAACCAGCAGTAAAATGCACTCACTGGACTCCAGTGCTCACTCACATAATGGAGAGGACTCAAAGAAGAGTCCAGTGAGTGCATTTTACTGCAGGTTTGTGGCAGCACAGCGTCGGAATCGAAGCGAGTATGAACATAAAACTTACATATTCGGATTCAGCATCACTTACACTATACAACGCTTACTCTAGTTCAGGGGGTGTTTCGGTGATGACAGGTTCCCTTTAAGTAGTGTGCACCTGCGAATCACTAAATCACAGGTAAATTGTGAACTACAGTCAAATCACACCCTTGTGCGACTTCAGTCGCAGACAAATCGCACTTTTTGAATGCATGACCTGTATGCGACTTGATGTCACGTAACCAAAGTCGCCGTATAGCCCCTGTCTGAAGTCGCAGATAATTTAGGTATAAAGATAGATAATAAAGGTTTGTACTGAAACTGTCTGTTTCTAGATGTAATCAGGAATGTTCCCATTCACTGACAGCAAACAGAGATATTGAAAATGACCAGGAAGCATAAATTAGATCTGAAAGTAGCATTATACAATAAACTGCTTGTTTGATGCAAGCACTGCCACCACTTAAAGGGCACCTGTCAGCTGGACCAACCCAATCAAACAATACTGGGTCGAGACTGCTGATTAAAAGGATACCTGTAGAGATGAGGAGGACAGAAGTGGCTGCCAGCGCCCATGCTAGTGCAGGGGAGCCGAGCGGTACAGTGCTCGTTTCGAGCACGTTCGCTCATCTCTAGATACCTGTCTTGTAAAAATCTGCTGTGGCGTTCCCAAGGAAAAAAAGACTTTTATTTTCTATGTAGTTAAGGGCTCCGTTCACCGAAGGGCGGGGCCTGGCCCCTCCGCTTTCCAGTGCTGGCTCCACCCCTGAAGCCTTAATTTGCCTAAAATATAAAAGTCTCTTTTTCTCTGAAACGCCTCATTTTCACAAGTCAGGTATAATTTTAATCAGCAGGAGCGACCCTACCAGGTAGTATGCATGGTTTGATGGGGTTGATCCTGCTGGTGGGTGCTCTTTAAGTGTTAAGAGCTGGGAATCAGAAAATGGGGGTCAGCGGACCCCTGTTTTTTGGATAGGTGAGGCGTAACTATGCTATAAGGTGGGCTTTAAGCTTTAGGCTAATGTGACATTCATCACCGTGCAGCCCATAGGACATTATTAATCACTCAGTGGTTTCTATAAGTAGCAGACACGTGTCATATACGAGCCGACAGACGCCAGATTATAATGTCACCCCCGCCCGCCAGCCGCGGGGCCCTGTGCGATATAATCAATTAATGTCAGCCTCCGTACGGCACTAAATCAATCCCTATGGGCACGACGTGGTGTCACCTGCACCTATTAGCAGCACACAGATAATTAGGAATAATGAAGAGACTATTTCTTTTAGAGGAGAGGGGGTGTTGGCGGCGACACCGGCCTCTGCAATGCGTCCCTGGCATTGGTTTAATAGATGGCTGTGATTCTTGCTGCTTAATTAAAGGTTCATTTCCCCGCTGCGTTTTTCCATCCTGTGCTCCATTAAACAGACATCATGGAATCAGGAAGAACGTCTGATTGTTCGTGGAAGCAAACAGATCAATTAGCGCTCAGCGGGCGGCGTCCCCGGACCGTGCGCGGCTTCAGGCCTTGTATTGTCTCAAGGTGACACAGAGGATCCCTGATGTGTTTATCACAAGGAGGGAAGAGCATTAGGCTACTTTCACATTAGCGTTATGGAATTCCGGTATTGAGCTCCGTCATAGGGGCTCAATACCGGAATAAAACGCTTCCGTTTTGTCCCCATTCATTGTCAATGGGGACAAAACTGAACTGAAGACAACGGAGGCTCCTGAAAGCATTCCGTTCAGTCTTCAGACTGGAGAACAAACCGCAACATGTTGCGGTTTGCTCTCCGTACTAGTTATCCGCACCTAAATGGATCCGGAATGACCCCCAATGCAAGTCAATGGGGACAGATCCGTTTGGTGTGGACACACTTGTAAACGGATCCGTCCTCCATTGACTTTCAATAGAGGTTATTCCGGATCCGTTTAAACGCTAATACAACCGGATCCGGAATTACGGATCCACAAGGTTCTATTACTCAGTACGGATCCGGCGGGTGAAGGGACCCGCCGGATCCGTACTAGCGCTAGTGTGGAAGTAGCCTTAGTCTTCCAAATGTCCATATGGAGAACATTTTGGTGGGACAGTCCTCATTAGCTGCAAAAAAAGGCGGCTTTTGACCTGGCAGACCCAGATCATCCACATACTACATCAGGGATGCCCCTCCAGCTGTTGCAAAACTACAACTCCCAGCATGCCCTAATAGCTGTAGGCCAGGGATGCCCAACCTGTGGCCCTCCAGCTGTTGTAAAACTACAACTCCCACAATGTCCTGCTGTAGGCTGATAGCTGTAGGCTGTCCGGGCATGATGGAAGTTGTAGTTTTGCAACAGCTGGAGGGTCGCAGGTTGAGCATCCCTGTCCTACATGGTCACCCATTCAATTAAATGGCCGCATGTAATACTACATTTCACCTGTAGTAGTCACTGTAGAAAAAATCTGTAGCGGTGGCAGCTTCCTCCAGGGGCCAGGGCCCCAATATGGTTTCAGTGATGCGGTTGCAAGGTCCATCTAGGGCAAGAGTCAGCAGCCTCTGGTATCTACCTGTCACACTACAACTCCCAGCATACACACTTGCTCAGCTCTTCTCATAGATGTGAATGGAGGATGCTGGGGGATGTAGTTTTTAAATCAGCTGACCTGCTTCAGTATGTTGACCCCTGATCTAGGGGATGGCAAGAACCTATAGATAGGGAATGGGCCCGCAATATTCTTAAATAGGGACGGCCAGAAAAATCTCCAGCGCAGGAGCGTACACAGATCTCTTAGGGCCACATAGCAAAACTTAGTATCGACCCTTCTGCCTCACCCAGTTTTCCAGTGTTTCTGCATCAATCACTCCCAGGCAATGAAGAATGCCATGCACAGTGTCCCAGATTTCTGATTCATTTACTTTTATCAGATGAACTTTTAATCCACCACTAGGGGGAGCTCAGGGCTTAGGAATTTATAATCATCTGTTTGCACTGAGCTCCCCCTAGTGGTGGCTGCATGGAAATTAAATTTTCACATGGGAAAGAGAAGTTCAGCGCAGGCCCCATAGCAGTCGCAAGCCTCCATTATTGTAGGTATGCCACTGCTCCGCCGCATCTTTGTATTATCTATCTCCAGTGCGGAGAACCTCCATAGACATACCTTGGCCTGAGTTTGTAATAGTATGCTGCCGTACTATTATAAACTGACCACGTTGTAATCGCTGGCCCTTTAACTGCAGCATGGACTATAGGACAGTGACGAAGCCCGCTCTGTGAATACAGCAGCCCCCGTTACAATGTGCTGAGGGATTAACTCCATGAATTGTGACCAGGGACAGGAAAGTGCAGACTCCGTGTGTTACCATAGAAAATACCAGATAAACTAGAACCAGCTGATCCACTCACTTCTCTATTGTGTGGTCTGCTGGGAAGGTGTGACAACGCTCACCTGCTCTATGACAGAGTGACATGGCTTTACCATGCTTTGCCACCTCCTGTAGACCAGTCACATACTCCATAGAAAATCACAGTCAGGATTCATCTTTAGGTTCTCATTAAATGTATTAAAATTAATACCCACAGGAAGATGAGATATGAGGACCTGTTTGCATTGGTCCACACATTATTAATCTATACATGTAATCCCAGTGTTAGACACCAGGTGGCAGCGGTCTCATAGAGATCACTAGATTTGCTCCGTGTTATCACTGTGACTGCAGGATGCACTGGAAGTAGCATGGCCGTCATTAACCGTATATACAAAGACAATTGGGTACGCCATCCCTCCTCACTAGGATCAGATTCTCCACATGCAACCACAACCATCCTGAGAGGCGCGCTACTGGTCAGATCACTCTTCACTAGAGATGAGCGAGCATGCTCGGCAGAGCATGCTCGAGTGCCATTCTTGCGTATTTGCGTACGCATTTTAAAATTCCTACGCTATTCATACGCATATTTTAATCTATACGCAAATGCGTACGAATAGTGTACAAATTCAATTTGTACGCTATTCGTACGCATTTGCGTATAGATTAAAATATGCGTATGAATAGCGTAGGAATTTTAAAATGCATACGCAAAAAATGGCACTCGAGCATGCTCGCTCATCTCTACTCTTCACCTGTCATGTGGATAGGTGATGTATGTTATTGGTAGGAAGACCCCTTTAAGATTTATTATAAAGTTTGTGCATCAAACTGAAAGAGCTCTCCCTGACAAATAAAAGCAGTAGTCTGATTGGTTTCAATGATGAGTGTTCTGATTGGAGTGCCCCTTTAAGTTACGGACCAGTGATTGCTAAGTTTGCACGTGGTTTCTGTCTTCCAGGCTGGAGACGAGTTGCAGCAGCGTCAACGACTTGATGATTGACTCCGGGAAAGCAAGCGACGTGTCAGTGTGCAGCTGGCCAATGGAACCCATCCACTGGACCCCCTTCCCCATCCTACACCAGCTGTCCCTGCAATCTCCGGTACGTAAGGGGCAAAAGTAACCTTTCCCTAGGACGAAAGCCATTCATTTTCTAGCGCCCCAATATGGTTTCAGTGAAGCAGTTGCAAGGTCCATCTAGGGCAGGGCTCAGCAGTTGTAAAACTACAACTCCCAGCAGTGGCGTACATAGAGAAGTAAGGGCCCCATAGCAAGGATCAAACCGGGCCCCCCACACAGGGCTGAAGGGTTTCTGCCTAAACTCCACGCCTAAACACTGCTTCATTTGCTAAAAGTTGTTCCTTTAGAGGGTAGAGTCCTGACCAGGTTTTCACTCCAGTAGAAGAGGAGATAATCCCAACTAAGACTGGGCCCCCTCTTGTCCTGGGCCCCATAGCAGTCGCATGGTCTGCCGCTATGGTAGTTACGCCCCTGACTCCCAGCATGCACACATGCTCTGCTGTTCTCAGAACTACTAGAGATGTGAATGGAACATGCTGGGAGTTGTAGTTTTTAAAACAGCTGACCTGCTTGAGGATGCTGACCCCTGATCTAGGGGATGGCAAGAATCTAAAGATAGAAAATGGGCCCCCAATATTCTCGTCCATTTCAAGGTTTTAGAGGAGAACAGTAAGAAAATAATATTTTTCATTAGGCCTCAGGTGAGACCACCAATCAGGCCCCCAGTGTTAATAAGACCCCAATGTGAAAGACCCCCAATCTGACCTCAGATAAGAGCCCCACTGCCTCTCAGGTGAGCTGCCATATGCCACTCTTTTAAGACCCCATATGCTCCCATCAGCCATCCAGCCACAGCGCATGTAAAAAAAAAAAAAAAAAAAAAAAACCCAAACACTTACCTCTCCTGCTCGCCGCACTCCTCTCTGCTCTTCATCCCCCTGCTGTTGGCTGTGCTGTAAACTGGCACGCATAGTGTGAGGTCACAGAGCGCCCTCACTTTGTGCGCAGCCCTGCACAGTCAACAGCCGAGCAGAGGACCAGGGAGCGGTGAGTACAGAGTCTTCACCACTTCCTGGTCCTCCGGAGCTAATGAGCTCTTCCATAACGGAAGTGCTCATTAGCATTCGCCCCTTAAGACGCAGGGGCTTTTTTCCCCCACTTTTAGGGAAGGGGGGTGGAAGAAGCGTCTTATGGGGCGAAAAATACAGTAATGGAAGTTGTAATCATCTGTTTGCACTGAGCTCCCCCTAGTGGTGGCTACATGAAAATGAAGTTTACACATGGGAAAGAGGAGCTCAGCGCAGTCCCCATAGCAGTCACACGCCTCCATTGTATGGTAAAACCATGTCATAAAGCAGGTGAGCATTGTGACACCTTCCCAGCAGAAGAAATTAAAGGGGTTATCCCGTGATTAATATAAAACATGAAAATCAGACATCATATAGTACATGACAATCTCTATCTAACAAAGCTAGGACCAGCCCTGTACCTCACACGGATCCAGAGATCTCCCCATTCATTGCTCTGCTAGATTTATATCAAGCTGACAACTCAAGGGGAGTGTCCTCTCTGCTGCAACTCCGGAGGCATATCCTTCAGCTGTAGCTCTCTCCCTATCACAGCTCAGGAAGAAGTTTAATGATGGAACTGAGCATGTGCGTCCGCCTCAGCGAGGTGAACAGAGAAATAGGAAAAAACAAACAGCAGGTGGCGCTATACAGATACATTTTATTAAATAACTCAGTGGCTATGCTAAATTTTTAATTACATACAATTACAAAAGTGTTCACATACAGGTGCTGGTTTGAAAACTGCAGAATATATTTCGTGGGACAACCCCTTTAAATTTGCATTTATTAGGACATCCTTCAGACTGGTGACTTTTTTTTTTTCCTTCCAGTTTCACGCTCGGAGACCTCATTCCTACTTTGAAGGGATGGAGCTGGTCAACACAGAGAGGAGCTGGACGGCGTAGCTGCTGGGAGCACCAATGGAAGGGCTAGTGAGCAGCATATTGTCAAGGACACTCATGACAGT
This sequence comes from Rhinella marina, assembly GCA_900303285.1. Lineage (NCBI taxonomy): Eukaryota > Metazoa > Chordata > Amphibia > Anura > Bufonidae > Rhinella > Rhinella marina. The sequence continues at coordinate 80,524 of ONZH01017938.1, forward strand.
GCCTGCAATCAGAGGAGTCACGGAACGGCTCCTTACAGAACTCATCCGCCCCGAGCCCGTGAGACTGACCATGCACAAACTATATACTGTGTGTAGCACTTATGTGTGGTGTACATCATCCCATGTGATTGCAGATTGCACCCCCCCATGTCGACCACTAGAGACTTCTCTGGACTGAACACATCACAGCCGTCTGATGACATCATCAACTACTATCTTGCAGATTGATTCTTGCAACAGATAAACATCTTATGGTATTACCAATAATAAAGTGTCACTCTGCACGGGGGTACAGATTATTTGTCGAGGGATCCAGGACATAGTGGATTCTATTTGGTGAGAACTGAGCAGGTAATGCGGCTTATACATCTAGATCCATGGTCCACAAATGGTCCATTTTAGGCAACAAATAAAGATAAAAAGACGTCACACGATTTTCTAATGGCAAAAGAGACCACACATTACTGCAAATCTGCATGCCTTAGAGGCAAATTACACTTTATGCATTGCAAAGGGCAAAATCTGCAGGAAAAGTTGAAAATTGACACGCTCTGCAAGGATTTCTTTTTAATGCATTGTGTTGATAAGATTTGTTAAATGGGTTTTCTGAAATTCTGATATTGACCTATCCTCAGGGACAGATACCCAGGACCCCCAGTTGATTCAGCTGTTTAAGGAGGCCCCTGGCACTTCTATGAGCGCAGCAGGCTCACCAAGCACAGCGCCGTCCATTGTATAGTGGCTGTGCTTGGTATTGCAGCTCAGCCCCATTCACTTGAATGGGATAGAGCTGCGTCTAGGCCGTGTGACTGATGAATGTGGCCTCTAGACATAGCCGATCAGCAGAGGTGTAAGGAATCGGACCCTCCCCCTATCAATCAGATGTTGATGACCTATCCTGAGGTCATCAATATAAAAAGTCTCAAACCCCTTTAAACACTTTCTATTGTAATACACCAAATTTTCCATGCACAAATCCAACAGGAAAATGCTCAGTAATTTGTGGGTGACACTATAACCTAAAATGGAGGGGTTTCTTGTCAGATATGTTCTCGAATGCTCCCTTTTAGATAGTCTTTATGGTCATCTTCACATAATTATAATGTACTGTTCTGTATCTGGGCCAAAGTTTGTACCTGACACATGCCGTCAAATAAAGGCACCTTAAAGGGGTTGTCCGACTTCAACAAATGACATTTATCAAGTAGAGAACGTTAATACAAGGCACTTACTAATGTATTGTGATTGTCCATATTGCTTCCTTTGCTGGCTGGATAATTTTTTTCCATCACATTCTACACTGCTCGTTTTCTTGGTTAGGACCACCCTGTAATCCATCAGTGGTGGCCGTGCTTGCACACTATAGGAAAAAGTGCTGGACTATGGGTGCTCTTCACGGTTCAAGCCACCAAAGTGGCCTGCGCTTTTTCCCATATTGTGCAACCACGACCACTGCTGTTGGGATTACAGCAGGAGGCAATATGGACAATCACATTATAAACCTCATTTGCTGAAGTGAGACAAACCCTTTAAAGAGGACTTCTCACCGCTCCTGACATGCCCGTTTTAATAACTTCATGCATTCCCCATGTAATAACAATTCTGGAGCATCTATTCTTATGTCTCTATGTTGTGCCATTCCTTTATTATTCCTGCTAGAAGTTATGAATGAATTGCTAGCAGTCTGCAGTAAGGGTACAGAGGGGAGGTAACCAGTTGGGGGGGTGTCCTGCACAGTCGCACTCAATCCAATCAGTGCTGCCATTTTCAGACTGGGCAGGTACACGCCCCCAACTGGTTACCTCCCCTCTGTACCCTTACTGCAGACTGCTAGCAATTCATTCATAACTTCTAGTAGAAATAATAAAGGAATGGCACAACATAGAGACATAAGAATAGATGATACAGAATTGTTATTACATGGGGAATGCATGAAGATATTAAACTAGGCATGTCAGGAGCGGTGACAGGTCCTCTTTAAGCTGTAGTACCAGGCACTCTAATACAACAAATCAGCCAGAAGACTAATAACCACCCAACTTCATAGACAAACTGCAGTGTCCTGAGACCTATCCTAACCAGCAAAAACCTTCAGTGGCTCTTCTGTAGGACTGGACCAGAGGGGCTAGCCTTCACAACCCACATGCATCAATGAGCCGCCTTTGGTGCCCATGATCTTGTCATTGGTTCTCCTTCCTTGAACCACTTTTGGTAGGTACTAACAGATTGCATTCCAGAAAAATCCAAGTCCTGCCTTTTTGAAGATGCTCTGAGCAGGGAAAGGCAGTTTCCGGCTATGCTGCATATGATGAACTCGGGCGGGTTGTTCCACTTCCGGGAGATTTTAACACTAGGGTAAAGCTATCCTAATCGCAATCTGTCCCTCATTAAAGTCCCTTAGATCTTTACGCTTGCCCATTTTTCCTGCTTCCAACATGTCAACTTCAAGATCTGACTGTTTACTGTGTTTCAAGTTCGGCATGCAAGGTTTCTGCTACCGTGGTAGCGGAATCCATAACGGAATACTAAGATGACCCGAACCTTGCCCTCCGAACTTGAAAGTTCGCTCATCCCCATTCACTTGCTGTCTAAGGACTAATTTCATTTGCAGAAAATCAGTTTCATTCTTCTAAATTGTGTTATTTTGTCAGGAAGCACGTGGATTCTGCAACCTCACCATTCAGGTGAAAGTATCCGATTTTCAGTTGCAGAAATTTTCTGCAATAAGATCTGCGTTTGAAGGCGCCCCAATGTATTCTACCCCTGAGAGATGGCATTGTGATGTGATAATCACGTCACCGGTCAGTGCTTTCAATGTCATGGCTGATCAATGTATGTGCCCATATGATGACCACTTGAATCTGGATCTACAGGACCTACCCTCAAAAAACAGCTGTGTGTATGGAGCCTATATGGCGGTATACTCTTATGGCATAAGCACTGTTCAGTAGTATAGTACATGATGGAACGCGTCACCTGAAGTCCATGGATTTCCCTACAATCTGTGATCTGGTCAGGAGGATAAATGTTGGCAATACGGAACAGAAGAATTGACACTCGGCAAGGATTTTTTATGCATTGTGTTGATAAGATTTGTTAAAGGGGTTTCCCAAAATTCTGATATTGAGGACCTATCCACAGGGACCGACACCCAGGACCCCAGCTGATCAGCCATGACACTTCTATGAGTGCAGCCGCTCACCAAGCACAGCGCCGTCCATTGTATAGTGGCTGTGCTTGGTATTGCAGCTTCACTTGAATGGGATAGAGCTGCGCGTAGTCATGTGACCGATGAATGTGGCCTCTAGACATAGCTGACCAGCAGAGGTGCCAGGAATTGGAAGCCCCCCCCCCTTTCCCAATCAATCAGATGTTGAGGACCCATCCTGAGGTCATCAATATAAAAAGTCTGTGTATGGAGCCTATATGGCGGTATACTCTTATGGCAGAAGCACTGTTTAGTAGTATAGTACATGATGGAACTGGTCACCTGAAGTCCAGGGATTTCCCTACAATCCGCGATCCGGTCATGAAGATAAACATTGGCAATACGGAACAGAAGAGACGACCGCAGGCGGGTTTATTAAGAGCAAACGTACTTTATTACATAACAAGCTTCATAAAACAAAAAAGTAAAACAGGAAGCATTCAAGCATTGAACGATACAATAAGATGCTGTAAAAGAATCGCTCCATTCAAGTGTTTGGAGGGCAGCTAAACATTGAGATACTTTATACCTTCTCCTGGGAAGTGTCACAAAGCTAGCTTTGGTTGTTTTTTTTTTTTATATTTTAATTTTTTTTTCCTTTTATTATTTTTTTTTTAATTATTGTTATTTTTGTTACTTAAGATTCAAGCCCCTAAAAAGTGTGTGTGCGAGGCCAGAGAAGACATCTTATTAGAGGCCTCCCGACACATTAGTCCTTTTTTTTTTTTTTATTCACTGGGTGTGGGTGGGGTGGTGGGGGCCCTGCAACACATTGTGTAGTAATACCGCGCAGGGTATAGTCCCGCCACCCCCACCCACCTTCAATAAGAGCAGGGCCAGGCTTCACTACAGTACTGTTTTGTAATAAGTTACAGATATAAAGTGTTCGTCTTATTGAAATACAGAAGGCGGACTTGAAATGACTACCGTAACGAGGATCACAGCGCACTCACTGGCAGATCAGACCGACTTGTCTAGCTACACGATTTACAAAAAAACACCATTGTGCACCGGGGGATGGGGGCGGGAGGAGGGGAGGTCGATGCAAGACAAATGTGCTAGATACAAAGAAAATACAATGCTATTTAGTCACTGCTGGGTTGTTCTTTAACTGAGGTATAAGGCGGTAAAAAGCGTACTCAAGTGTTAATATCAAATGTCATTTCCAAGCGGCTGTGTCCTGTATATATATATTTATAATTTTTTTTTTTCAAGTTACAAGTTTAGTGCAGGATAGTACAGTTAGAAACATATTCTGGCAGAGTCCTTTTTAAAGCAGACCCCCGACCCCCGCAGCCATTCTAACGGACGTAGCACAGGCTCGTCATGCGGCGGTTTCTTTTTGTGCATCGTCGTAGCTCAGTGGGGGCAACCGCACACATGGCCGACGCCTGTGCCGCGCAGGAGGTTGTCGGGAGGGGGGGGGGGGTCGCTTTAAGGTTTTTCCCAGATAAAAACTAAGGCTATATGTTTATATACCAGGAACAAACGCTGAAGTGTTTGCCTCGTACATTACGAATATTACACTTCTCCTCTGATTATTCAATACGATTCACACCACTGAAAAAAAAAAAAAAAAACACAGCCCGACCCATATGTCATGGTTTCTATTAAATCGGACTGAAAATAAAATTAAAAAACAGAAACACAAACAACCATCTAATAAAGGCTAAGCAGCGAGAAGTACATGGTTCACTAATCTCAAACTTCAATCAAAAAGAAAAAAAAAAAAAAGTCAAATGTACAATCATTTTCTATCTGTAAACAGTTAAAAAGCCACGAGTTTGATTTGTATCGTCTGACACAAAACAATCAAGAGTCAAGGCAATGAGCAAATGGCAATGTGTGCAGAGAGTAACGGGCCGGTGTGGGGTTTTTACATTTTTATTTTATTTTTTGCATTTATTTATTTTTTTTGCAAATAGTTGGGAAACTAAGCTGCGCCAGTTCCGCGGGGTAGAAACCTGGAATCGGTTGGAATATTAATGCACCATGTGTTAAGATTATTTCTCTTGCAGATTAAAAAATAAAAATTATAAAACTGGCTTTGGTTGTCCCAAATAGATTTAGAACCCACGGTGTAAAAAAAAAAAAAATAAAAAATAAAAAATCTTGCTCCTCTCATCCCCCACCAGCAGTGTTATACCCACAGACGGGTGAGGGTTATAAACCTATGCTGTTGTCAGGGCTCAAATTAGTGGTTTGCGTTCCTGGCTGATGCATGACATATTATATATATATGCACACGGCAGAGGCAGCGATTTTCTGGCCTAAAGGGGACGCAGAAAAGGTATAGGGGTTGGAAGAGATTAAAAAAAAACATGGCCAATTCCTGCAACCAGGCCGTAGGGCTGCGTCTAGTATTGCAGCTCAGCTCCATTCAAGAGAACGGGGCTGAGCTGTAATTCCGGGCGCAGCAGTGGCGACGCTTCGGTAAGCAGCCATGTTTTTCTAAACTCCAACCACCCCCTACTAAAGGTTCGTAAAGAACCGATCACAGTGATATTGCTTTAAGGAACTTCTGCAATGTAATTATAAGGTCTCATTCACACGAACGTATTTTCTTTCCATGTCAGTTCCGTGTTTTTTTTTTTTTGCAGACCGTATGCGGAACCATTCATTTCAAAAGGTCCGCAAAAAAGAACGGAAGGTACTCCGCGTGCATTCCGTTTCCACATCTCCGTATTTCTGTTCCGCAAAAACAAAGAACATGTCCTATTATTGTCCGCATTACAGACAAGCATAGGCCTGTTCTATTAGGGGCCAGCTGTTCCGTTCTGCAAAATACGGAATGCTCACGGATCTCATCCGTATTTTTTGCAGACCTCAAAATACATACGGTCATGTGCATGAGCCCTAAGGCTGTGTTCACAGTAACATCATGAAATCCTGCGGGAGTTCACCGTGTCCAGCATTGCCGGGCGCCGCCGGATCCCCATTTGACTATAATGGGATCAGGTGGTGACCGGGCCGGACTGGAACAGGCTGCCGGATTCCTTAACGCCAGTGGGAACGTAACCTATGCCGACAAATCATCTGCCTCGTCAACAGCCGTCACACTTGGGTGCATATAATATTTGGCGAGTGTCTTAACAGTCAATAAACTGCAATGTGCATGCTGCATCATCCACTAATATGAGACGCACAACATAGGTTTACCTTGGACTCAGCGATCCACTATGGATGCCCTCCTGGGGGGGGCTCTGTGGGGGGTAGGACAGGCGCGCAGGGTTTGCTGTACCTTCCCCTAGAGAAAGGAAGGAGAGAAGAGGCAGGAGAGTAACTGCTGGTAACCCCTGTCCTTCACTATAATGTGCGGTGGAAGGGTCAAAGGTCAGGATTTACACTTCAATATACATACAGAATTATTTAATATTTTTTTTACCCTTGTTCAGTTTTTTTTTTTTTTGTAAATCTTTGACCAAACAAGCAGAATACCATTTATGGCAACGACATATTATGTAACTTGTTCCTTTTTGCAATTTTTAAGTATTTGCAATCATTGACGTCTAAACATTAAAAAAAAAAATATTTTTTTTTTCCTTTTTTTGTTTTCCTCTTTGTACAACACACAAAAACTTGATCAGCCCAGTACTTGGTTACAATGTGCATAAATGTGCATAGTTACTAAATAATCGGCTTAAACGAGAAAAAAAAAAAAAACATTAATAAAACACTGTCACGAGAAGCGAAGACACTGAGCCACATGATTAAAGTAACATTTTTTTTTAAAAAAAAAAATATCAGCAAAAATCTCTAGACTACGCACTAAAAAAAAAAAAAAAAAAAGACAATCAAGCAAATCCATCTCTTTATGTTGGCTTTAGAAAGCTGTAAAGAGCTAGGATGGAGGGGAAGGGGGGCGTTTTTTTGGCAGAGAGGAAAAGTCTTTGAGAAATCAGCACGATGAGTGCTTTTAAAAAAAAAAAAAAAAATTGCATTCTTCTAGTGATTTTCTTCCGTTCTATCGGGGGGGTGAAGGAACTCAAACCTATCTTATTCCTGAGAGCCACAATGTATTTTTCCCCCCTATTTTGGATTATTTCAGAACTGAAAAATCACAAAAAAAACTAGAAAAAAAAACACACACACACAAACAACTGGACTCCCAGAGATAAAAGCATCTTCAGCATATTTTCTGTTTAGTTTTTTTTTTTTTAGTATTTTTTTTTTTGATGGAAGAGTAAACATTTGAAAAAAAAATAAAATCCCACCCTCCCCAAAACAACAATGACCCTCCCAACAGGGGGAAGAAAAAAAAAAAAATGTAAACAAGAGGTCCTCGGTAAGACACCTCGAAAAACAAAATGCAAAGCCTTTGAAAGTGCTGCCCCCTACTGGCACATGTAGGGTGTATATCACAGCTGTGGCCACAATTATTTTTTTTATTTTTTTTTACCATTTTAATTTTTTTTTCATTTTTTAACATTATATATAGATATTTTTTTTTTATTAAAACCGTAGAGCTAAATTCTATTAGGTTTTTAGTCATGAAAACCTGGTGCAATACTTTTCATTATTTTTAGCATTTTTTTTTTTTCAACTCTTAAAAACTAAGTTATAACCGGTCAGTTCTTTTAACCCCCCCCCTTCAGCGCTGGAGGCGCCCAGCCCTTTGCCCATTGCTCTGCAGTGGGGGGTGGCCGGGCGTCGCTCAGGAGCTGGAAGGCGGCTAAAACTTTGTAATACCACAATTAGGTAGGCGTATCAAGGCATCTTAGAAATAACGAGCATTAAACCACTTATGTGTCGTCGTAAGTAAACAGTTACACTTGAGCCGTTTCTGATCGTTACAAGGTAAAAAACATAAAATGCGACGCACCGCTCAGTGCAAACAGAGAAAACCTGGGGTAGACGTAGGGCAGACGAGTAAATACCGAGCTCGGACATACAAATTGGGTTCGGACGTGAAAAAAAAAAAAAAATTATATAAAACTGGAATTCGAAACCGACAAACAGCTCATCAGACGCAGTTCTAGCACTAATGTGGAAGTGTAAATATAGATTTTTTTTCTCTTCTATTTCACATTATATTATTGGCCTGCATGATTCAAGTATTTCACACTGATATGTTGTGGGCTAAAAACAAAAAGTGGGAAGTGTGCAGAAGAGCTATCCGCAGTGCAGCCTGCAGAGGGTTCACACGTACGAGTCCAGCCGGGGGCTGATCAGTAACAATCATCTGAGGTCATGGGTGACGTAGGCTACATGGGCTCTCCGTTTAAGTGATCGACAGGTAGGAAAGCGCCAACAGGTGATGGACTGCTCAGACCCCTGCTCTCGCTGCTTGGGTTACCCCATAAGCTTGTGGAATAGTTTGGGGTACCCCACAGAGAAGTGCCATGAAGATCTCCAGAGCTGGAGCCAGAAGCACCTGGGCTGTTCCAGTGATTGATATCTCCGCGATTCGAGATGCTGTGGGGGCTATCCAGGGAACCTAGCCGGGAATGGCTAGAGCCCAGGGACTGCCAGCCCGGGGAAGGGGTCATTGACTGGCCTTGTGCAAAGAAACGACTGATCTCCTCTTCACTAGCAAACTCGGCAAGGATAGTAGTGTTCCCTAAAACACACCTGTAAGGGAGAGAGAAAATCAATAAGTCTGTGCACAGCAAAGCCAAATATATCAGGAGAAAATATCCAATGTCAGACAGATAGGCGCATAAAACTACACGGTAATTTTGGGCTCAACAATCGTCACACCCTTAAGTATCGCAGTGTAGTCAAAAGAATGAATGGGGTCGGAGCACGACTCCAACGCTGACAGATTTTTTGCAATTCGCACAACGCAGCAAATGTGCAAGTCACGTTGCGACAACATTCATACCTATGACTGCCTTGCTATATGGCAATACCTAGGAGCACGACACGTGTCACGCCCAAATTCACCGTACCCGGTGACAAGAATAGGACATGTTCTATCTTTTTTTGCGGAGCCGCAGCTATCCGTGCTTATTGAAATGAACGGGGCTGCCTCTATTCTGCAAAATTGCAGAATAGATGCGGCCCCATTCACACGGTCGTGTGAACGGGCCCTTAAGAGAGAGGCTACACTGTGACTTTCTGTAGAGCGGCTGACAGATTTTAACTGTTTAACTACAGCTGCAGTTGAATGTAATCTCGTGGACTGCAGCTGTCATTCAATAGTTAAAAATCAATTAGCTGCGCTACAAAATTTAAAAAAAACAAACAAAAAAAAAATGCAGTGCAGCCCTTAGCCTAATGGCGGTCAACAATGCCACTAACACAGGTACTCTTCTAGTGGTTGGCGAGGGTCACATTGGTTGGAGTCAAGTCCTCGACTTGGTATTTTCGGCCAAACATATTGATATCGAACGACAAATGTGAATGGGGGCCACCCAACTCTCCCAGACAGATAAAGTTCAACGCCCAATCCTTTTGTTATGGCAGGAGATTACTCTCTGGTATAGGCATTGGGAAGCAGCTATCTCCTCTACTTGCCAATGAAAACACATGCATCCTCAGCTGAACTGTACAAGGAAGTCATATTTGGCTAACAACTACAGGTGTCACCATAATACAATATCTAGGCCACTCCTAGGAAATCCCAAGTGAGTGTGACAAAGGATGGGGGGAGAGCACTCAGGGACCTGCTACTTACATGTGCAGAGACTTTTGTGCCTTTACTACCTCTTCCTTGGAACTGTAACGGACCAGAGCAGTACCATGGGGCAGGTTCAGATGGAATGTAATCAGAGGCCCATGCTGCATGCACAGGGTACGCAGGGTGGAGCCATCAATCTGAAGGACAGGACCAAGAGGTGAGGAAGGGATACAATCAGAATAAATACCCTATCAAAATACAGATCGAGGTTGTCAATACTTACTTGAGGTGTTAGGTTTTTCAGAACTAGCCAATTGGTTATTCTCCCTGAGCTATTATCACTCCAAGTGGAACCTAAAAAACACACAAGACAGAAATCTTAAAAAATGAACCATAATATAGGATAGTGGTGTCCTGGCTGGAAATAATAATCAGCCTGCTCACCATCCCCCCTCCCCCTTACATGACAGGTGGCTGGGTGCTTACCACAGCCCTCTGCTTGCCTAGTCACACACTGTACTACTATTTATTTCCAAGCCCTCCACCAGGAGGCAGCACTGAGATATTAACGCCTTGACGATGGGGCCTCGTTTACTTAAAGGGGTTGTGTCACTTCAGCAAACGGAATGTATCACGTGGTCAAAGTGAATACAAGCCACTTACTAATGTATTGTGATTGTCCGTATTGCCTCCTTTGCTGGCTTCATTCATTTTTCCATCACATCATACACATGATGCAATTTGCAATTGCTGAAGTGAGACAGCCCCATTAAAGGGGTTCTCCGGGAATTAAGAAAATGGAAATACTGAAATACTACTTTGTTATAAATATATTCCCAAATACCTTCCATTAGTTATAACGGCTCGTTTTGTCTGGGGAGCAATCATTAGGAGAAACAAAATGGCCGCCGTTCTATTAGTCCACACAAAACCTGTCCTAATCACACAGCAGGGCAAGTTACTTCACAACACTGAGGTAAAGAGCTGCCTCATCCCCCTCTCTGCTTTTCAGGGATTATGATCCTGAACACAGCTGATAAGATCTTCAGCTGAATCTCTGTAGGAATAGAGTTCAGGAGGAGACATGAAGTACAGAGAGGACGGACAGGACAGTCTGTGGTAATGGAGACTGCACTCATTAGCCACATTTGCTCCATTCCTACAGAGATTCCGCTGAAGATCTTATCATCTGTATTCAGGATCATAATCCCTGATAAGCAGAGCAGAGAGGAGGATGAGGCAGCTCTTTACCTCAGTGTTGTGAAGTAACTTGTCCTGCTGTGTGATTAGGACAGGTTTTGTGTGCACTAATAGGACGGCGGCCAGTTTGTTTCTCCTAATGATTGCTCCCCAGAAAAAAGGAGCCATTATAACTAATGAAAGGTATTTGGGAATATATTTATAATGAAGTAATATTTAAGTAATTTCATTTTCTTAATTCCCGGAGAACCCCTTTAAGTAGGTAGCAATTTTTCCATAATTATTTTATTTTTCTGTCAACAGAGCTGTAGGCTTGTTTTTTTTGCATTCCCAAGTGCCATTTTGGTCACTTTTTATACTGTCTTTATGGAAGGCGAAATTCATTTTAGTATAGATTAAAAAAAAAAAAGTATATATTTAAAAAAAAAAAAGTTCAGACCAGTTTTGGAAAAGAAATTCTATAAAAAAAATAAGACAACTTACACTTATGAAGTCTGATTTTTATTAGACTAGAATTCCTTTTCCAAAAAATGGTCTGAATTTTTTTTTTTTAGTCCCACTAGGAGACTTAATCCTGCAGTTCTAAGATAATACATTGCAATACCTCTGTATCACAATGTATTATGCCTGTCAATGTTACACTGACTTACTAGGCTGATGAGCTACCACTCTCCGTCTAACCGTGCTGCTGTCAGCATTGACTGCGACATCAACTGCTGCAGATTACGTTGTCGCATCTCCTGCATCTTAAAGAAGGACTCCCACAAAATTTTTTATTCTCTGACAGGTGCATAATATAATCTGTAGTGAACGCAATCTTCTTATCAGAGACTGTATTTATGAGTTATCCCCTCTCTTCTTATTGTAGCTGTGTCATGTGACCAACTCCCTGACCTCCAACTGACCCAGGACAGGAAGCCAGTCACTTCTCTATTCATTCCTATGAGACTCAGAGTGAGGCTCTCATAGGAACACAGAGAATTAGACTTCCTGTCCACACATAAGATGCTGTGTCAATTGGTGGGTCTAATTCCTAGTCACATGACACAGATGAGAATTATCAGGGAGATATAACCCGAAAATACAGACACTGGTAAAGAAAATTAAATTCACTACAGATTAAATCATGTACATTTCTAGCAGGACATGGAATAAAAAATTTTGGGGCGAGTTCTTCTTTAATATAGCATGGTGTGGGAGCTACCTGCTCACCAAAATGTACTATTACCATGCGGAAAAGTGAAGTTTTCTTACCTGGAGTGTATCTGGATTCAGAAGTTCCCCAACCACTACCTAGGCGCAGGGAGCCATTATCCCAGGCAGATAAAGGCGGCTTCTGACCAGTGAGCCCTGGGGGAGGCCTGGACGGAGCACTGATGCTTTTAGATGGCAAAGGGACTTTCCACAGCTCATGAGCCAGGGAGGTGTTATTGACGGAACCAGGGGACCAAGTTGGTTTGGGATCACTATTTCTAACTGCAAGAAATAAAATGATTGAGTTTAAGTAAATGCATGACTTTCAATGTCCGGATCTGAAGCTCAGACGTATGCATCCTTCTTTGTACCTGAAGTGCTTTGTGCGGTACTGCTGTGGGAGACATTGTAGTTGGAGGCACGAATGGATGACCAGGCACTATTTGAAGGCAGCGTGGTGTTCAGAGATGAGGATGACCCTACAAAAAGGCAAAAACATCTCAGCGATGAGTTACATAGTCTCTGCAGTGACCGAACACAACATGAGAAAACTGTAGGACCACCTACCACTGTTTCTGTCCCTGAGGTGGTCAACACCCCGCACAGTACTAATTGACAGATTATTGATGACACTGCCAGGAGTGACATAAGGGTCAGTTTCTGGGTCTATGTTTGGATATCCTTTCCATGGCTCACCAGGGCGAAATTCTAAAATGACAACAAAAAGCTTATGAGGATAAATTACAGCATAACAAATTACAGCAACAATCCTGCAAAATTAGCTCATACCGGATGAACAAGAGAGGCAAATCTTTATCACTGCTGTTTTTTTTTTTTGTTTCCCCCTCATCAGTAGAGAGCAGGGTAACCAGCACCCTGTGCGGTCTGAGCTAATCTGCATACTTTCTTCCCATGGAGCAGATTATACCACTTTTGGCTTTTATTAATAAAAGGGGTCGCCCAATAAAAAATATTCTACAGTTTTTAAACCAGCACCTGGGTCTGAATACTTTTGTAATTGTATGTAATAAAAAATGTATTATAGCTACTGAGTTATTCAATAAAATGTATCTGTATAGCGCCACCTGCTGTTTGTTTTTTTTCTTATTTCTTTGGCCGCACATGCTCAGTTTCATTCAACTGCCTCCTGAGCTGTGATAGGTAGAGCACGGACACGCCCCCTTAGCTGCAGCAGAATAGACACTCCCCTTGAGCTGCCAGCTTGATATAAATCTAGCAGAGCAACGAATGGGGACATCCATGGATCCATGTGAGGTACAGGGCTGGTTCTAGCTTTACTAGAAAGATATTGTCATGTACTAGGTGATGTCTGATATCCATTTTTTTCATTAGTCATGGGAGAACCCCTTTAAGCTCTAGGAATACAGGTGTTACAAATGTTTGGAGTTTTTTCCTGTGTATAAGCCAAACGAATGGCTTAGGCTTTACGCTAAACGGATGCCTTAGACTGATGCCATATAGTGGCATCCATTCACCATTTTTACCATTGTAAAAAAAAAAAAACCCACTTTTTTACTGGACTGTCTAAGCTACAAGAACATGGTGTGCTGCGTTTTTTTGTAACTTATGTCAAACTGAGGCATAAAACGTGATGTGAACCCACCCTTAAACGCAATGTGCACAGAGCCCAATTCTTTTATCCATATAAACAATTAGGGAGATGTGATATTGCAATGTGGTGCTTGGTGGGGGGTGCTAAAAGTCAAACCACCACAACTGAAAAATTGATGGTCTATCATAAAGATAGGACATCAATGTTAAAGTCTTCATGACTCCTTTAACATCCACATTAGCTGCAAAACACTAATACGTAACTCACCTGGTGGCCAATTGACACTGCTGGAGCCATTTGGCGATTTGGCACTGGGCCAGCCATCCCCTATAGATCCTGGAGGGCTGGATGGAGAGTTACTGCTGTTCATGAAGTCATAAGAACCAAATGGAGAATCTTCAAGCCTAAAACCACTTGAAATAGCACCTGTTCAGACAATAAGATATATGTTAAGTAACCTAGATCAAGCCGAACATCACAGAAGTATTGCTTGACATGACAACGAAATACTATATGCCAAAAATGTGTGGGTGAGCCTTACCGTGTTTACTGGAGTTCTGTTCCAGTGAATTATTAGGAGACATGTTATCAACTGTAGTCCACTTCCTCAGGCGGGACTGTGGTTCCTTTATCCCCCAAGGTCCATATTTACATTCGCGTTCAAGCCTGGTGAAAATAGCAAGTACAATAGGTTAAAAAACAACAGGCATCACAATGGGACGTGACTTCTGGAGAACACCAGAGAAAGGCAAGTGACTCACCTAATGAGAAGCCATTGAAAGTGTTGATGGGTGAAGGAACTTTTGGAAGTTCTGGGGTTGAGTGGGGGAGAACATTGTCCAGGAAGGACTTCACAGGAGGCTGATGAAGCATTTGCTGCTGTGAAGGAGGCATTGCTTGCTTCATCAGGAGATTGGGATCCAGCTGGCGGAATTGTTGCTGCTGCATTCCAAGGGAGCGGGCCTTAAAATAAAGATTATCTATAAGTCTCCAGAAAGGTTCAGTGTAAAGCTAAGAATACCAAGAAGCATGGTGCACTGTGGAATCATGTGTCCCTTGTGCTGCCTAAGTAATACACGGACAGACCAGGTCCCACCAGAGCTGCTCTTTGTTACAGGCGCTCCACTCTGGCTTATATAGGGGAATTCAAAGAGGGATAACACTGCCAAAACATCTATACCATAAGGGATATGGAAAGGAGCGCTTTTTATAAGACAACCCATTTAAAAGGGGTTTTGGGGGGGTGGAATTTGTTTTAAAAACGGGGGACCCTCCATGACTGATTCTGCTGCTCTGGTACCTGCGCCTCTGTACTTCCTGATTTTGGCTCAACACACAGGAAATGGGTTGGAAAAGCTCACTCAGCCAGTGGCTAAAGTGGGTCACCATGGCTAATGACTGGCTGCGACCATTTTCATATTTCTCTGAGTGTCAAGCTGGAACTGCAGAGGAAAGGGCAAGAGGAGCAGTGGAGTGGTGAGTAATTTTTTTTTTTAACCCATTCAGGCAATTTATTATTATTATTATTTTTTTTAAAGATCTCTTTAATTTGCATGGATATCTCAGATAAGTAAAGGTGACTTTTCTGCTACGTTCTGAATAAAAATGCTTGGCTTTTCATACCTGCTGTTCCTGCTGCTGGCGCCCTCCGGGGGGCATTCCTCCCCTCTGGTTCTGCACTTTCTGCTGCTGAGCCAATAACCTCTGTGAAAAAGGGAAAAAAAGATATTTAAAAGAGACTGCAACCAACATTTGGATGAAATCTCTGGTGGCTCAATTACACCAATGATCTGTACTCTGACAAATCTCATCTGAAAGAAGGATGCGACCATACTAAACTGAGGAGCAATGACAGTCTTAGATTACTCTTTATGCAAGCTAAAACCATTATAAAAAACTTTCATAATGCCTGCTGTGGTCGTCTGGAACCCCAGCGATCTAACAGTTATCCCCTATACAATTGTTCTTCTAGGGTTCTCTTAAAGGGTTATTCCCATCTCAGACAATGGGGGCATATCGCTAGGATGGAGCCCCCAAAGCGAAGGTGGGCGCACTGCACATGCGCAGCCGCCCTCCATTCATTTCTATGGGTCCGCCGAAAATAGTCAAGCACTGGCTTGGCTATTTCCATCGGCTACATAGAAATGAATGGGAGCGGAGGCTGTGCATGCGCGGTGTGCTCCCATTCATTTCTATGTGGGCAGCGGGGAGCTGCGCCTGGTGGAGGCCGGACCCTGGGGTCCTCCAGGAACAGTGCTCCCCCCTCCGATCTCGATATAGGTGCGGGACCCACACCTATAAGACAATGGGGGCATATCTTAGTGATATGCCCCCATTGTCTAGGATGGGAATAACCCTTTAAAGAATCTCAGTACATGGCAACTACACACTGACTTTGCATGAAACACAGGTGGACATCCAAAGTGGTCCTGTGTCACTTACCTGTAGCTGGGAGATTTGAGAGAGCTGGGAAAGTTGGCTAAGTTGAGAAAGTTGGTTCAACATGGCTACTTGCTGGGGATTAAACAACGGATTCAGGCCCGTATTGTTAGGTGGATATTTCAGTAAGGAGGGAGGAACCTATTCGAAAGGAACATATATAACATCATTAATTCCCAGCATATGGACTTGGTGGCATTCATTGGTGATCAATGTTTTAGAATCGGGTGTATAACATACCTGAGGGGGCATCATATTAGGAGGCACTTGCGCACGGAGATTAGGCTGAGATGAGTTCATTGCTTGAGGCTGCTGCGTGCCCCGAGCTTGTGCTGCGCTGCCAACACCAAACATATTGGGATTGCCATTCTGTGAAGAGAAAAGCGACTGGTCAATGACAGAATGAAGCAATGAAACCAAAAAAAGATGACGCCCATGTTGAAAAAAAAAAAAAAATACCAATTTTAATTAAGCACTAACCCATTACTGGGAAACTCGCGAGCGTACAATTTGTTAAGTGCTTACTTTGCAAGGGAAGCCAAGCATTAGACGGGGCACAATAAAATCAATCGATATCTCTGAAATCCTTCAGAGTAAGAGCTACTCCACTCTGCGGCAGGTCCTTATTCTGGATAATGGACGGACAAGCACAGAGATGGTAGAACCGCCTTCTATTACCAACATGACACCTAAGGGATGCAACCCCTTTATAACAAGACAGTAGGTACTAACAATGGAGGCAGACCACATCAGTGCTATGAGCCCTGGCTCAGTGCATAGAGATTGTACAGCTTCCACTGAGTTCAATGCTACATACTGTATATAGATTTCTGTGCACTGAGCTCCCCCTTTGTGTGTGTGAGGGGGAAGCAGGAGATTTAGATCTGTATGTGGGATAATTATCAGCGTATCTGGTGTTCAGAATGAGAATATGTATAAAGCACCAGTTCCACTCATGAACAGATAAAATGAAATCAGGAGCCTTTCCTAAGTTTTGTTATATGGTGCTATGTACACAATGTATGGTCCCCAAACTGTGAGCAAAACAAGATTTGGCCCAATCACTACAATGTAAAAATCAAGCCGTTCATAAAGCAGAAAATCCATCTCAAAATATATTTTCAAGCAAATGTGCCTAAAATAAAAATCTACATCATTGCAGTCCCCTGTGTGCTGGAGAAGGGCTCGGCGATACAAGGGCCCCCCTGGCAGACTCACCTGTCTAACAGAACTGACATTTGGCATTGTCAGCCCTGGGAAAGAGCCGAGGATTGAGTAGGTAGTGCACTATTTATAGGGGGAAGCTTTCATGTTCTGATTGGCAATGAACTGCAGATTTTGTGTCTCTTCTGCTACAATGCCATCCTGATCAGGTAAGTGCAATAGGGAATTGGTATGCACACCAGAAGGGAAGGACGTAGGAGGCGAGATGATTTCAGGATCCAGATGCAAAAGCACAGAGGAAAACAGTATTCAGACAGCAAGGAGAGAGGCAGAAAACAATGGCAGTTAGTGCATGTTGCAAAGCAAGTACTTTAAAAATAAGTAGAGAAGGGGGTGACAATTACTTTAAGGGCCATTTAAAGGGGTTGGCTCATCTTAGACATTGATGACATATCGGTGGGATAGGCCATCAGTGTCCAATAGGTATGGGTTTCATCTCTAGGACCTGCTCCTATCTCCAGAACGGGGCGTCCAAAGTGAAGGAGAGCACAATGCGCATGTACAGTGTGCTCTCCATTCATGCTTAGCTTATTTCGGATGTCCCAAGCAGTGATTGGATAGCACACCTTGCATGCATAGCCACTGCTCCCTTTCACCGCCAAAAAAAAAAAAAAAAAAGCGAGTGCTCGGCTATTTTCAGAACTCCCATAGTAGGGAACGGAGGGTGGCCACCCAAACGTGGCTGTTCTCTGCTGATTTCAGGGGCTCCTTTCTGGAGATAGGAGCAGGTCCCAGAGGTGGGACCGGCACCTATGCGACACTGATGACATATGCTAGCAATAGGCAATGTCTCAAGTGGGAACACCCGTTTAATCTAAAACACATTGACAAGGGAGAGGGACTTGGATTCGATACTATATCTAAAGGAAGCAATAGGATACAAGGACAGACAAGAAGCTTCTGTAATCCATCCTAAGATTACAGGCTAACTGGGCCAGAACTGACAAAATAATAGTTATTAAAACAGGAGCAGTGTGATCTACTGATGCATATAGTCTGGGGCAGTAACCAAATCTATATACATGCACTTAGTGGTGGTATGAATCCACACTCCGAAAGCAACTATGTGAGCACCAACCTTATCAAAGTATGGATTGTGATCCATGGAAGACTCTTTGGAAAAGTGCCGAGGCCCCGAGCCTTTCCCAATCACTCGACTGTAATCCCCAACAAGGCCAGACTTATCCAGATCCATCCGCTTGTCTGGTAATAACCCTGAGAAAAAGGATTACATTGTGAAATATCAGGACCATTCTAAAATCAACTTATAGTCCACAAAGCTAAGGGCGGCGATATCAGTCTACATTAAAATAGCACATCAAGCAGGAGGGGAAAAAAGCACAAACAGGAAAGGATAAAAGTCCTATGTTTAAGGAATGTAGACGGATTTACAAGTGTCCCTTAGCAAGTTGTGCTTCAGGCCCTACACACCACATAGATATAAAATTATACTTTAAATATGGAAGTTATTTGCCTATTCATGCATACATCCAGGGATGAAGTGGTAGGAGACTAACGTAGGTGTATAACGTGACAGAAAAACAAAAATATTCACAAATCCTTTAGACTATTTCACACACCTCCAGAAATGTCCATTTTATTGCTCTGTGAAGTGTCATCCGGTGACTCTCTCTGCAAGAAAATGTGTGCAAATGTTAATCTATAATCTGTACAAGAACATGACATGTAAATCCTGTTAAATTCAGAATATAACTTACCGAAAATCCCATGTTATTGAACTGCTTAACAAATGGGTTCATCCAGCCGTCATCCTGTTTATTCCCATTTTTCAAATTTCCCTGGAGAAAACGAAAATAAATTTTTTTTTGTGTTTTTGAAGTGATTCTGACAGAAAACAAAGCTCTCAGAATGGAGCGGAGCTGCAATACCAGACACAGCCCATCAGTGGTGCACCTAGTGGTAAACCTACTGTAAGGCCCCATTCAGACGGCCGTATTATTGCGAGTCCGCAATAATACGTAGGTCGCCAGGCGTGTGTTCTGCACGGAACACACACCGGGCGGCCCCATTCAAAATGCCTATACTTGTCCGCACGCACGGACAAGTATAGGACCTGCTTCATATGGAGGCTCCCCGCTCCCCATAGAGATGAATGGGGGCGCATCTATTCCGCAATATTACGGGATAGATACGTCCCCATTCATACGGTCATGTGAATGGGGCCTAACTCAGTTTTTTTTTTTTTTTATTTAATCTTATAAAACCACTTTAAAAGAATTTT
This sequence comes from Rhinella marina, assembly GCA_900303285.1. Lineage (NCBI taxonomy): Eukaryota > Metazoa > Chordata > Amphibia > Anura > Bufonidae > Rhinella > Rhinella marina. The sequence goes on from ONZH01017938.1 coordinate 100,166, forward strand.
CCGGTTACACAAATAAACAGCATTCAACCTGACTGTAATATAGTCTATAGCCGAATGATGAATGTATTTTAACTCCCCGAGTGTAATTGCAATCTGTGACCCGCACCCTGGGTTTACATCCTGTAGGAAGACGGACGGTGAGCGCCTGTAGCAGCCTAGTCTCTTTCTCTCCCAGCTCGAACATTGCAGATCCAAGCCTGCTTGAAGCCCTACTGGAAAATCATTGCTGACATCATTTCTACACGACAGGGTCCAGGAGATTGAGCAGAACACCGCCCTCAGAGGCAAGATCACAGACACCAGAGGTAGCTTCATGCACGTCGATTTATTACTGAGATCAATCTATAAACTTATGGAATTAGTGCACTATAGTGGTGGATGGAAGCAACCAGAAACTTTTTTTTTTTTTTTTTAAATGGGTTGTCCAAAATTTTGATATTAAAGGGGTTGTCTCATCTTAGAGATATGCCCCAATTGTCCGATAGGTGCGGGTCACACCGTTACACTGCTTGCCAATGCAATGAACACTGCGTTATCTTCAGACAGCTGAATGACAAGGGTGCTGGCAGTTGGGCCCGGCCAATCTGATATTGATGACCTATCCTGAGGATAGGTCATCAATATGGGGAAAGCAGTAGACCCCCCCTTTAATGAATGTAGCGCTGCAATTGCCAGCTCTGTCCACTACACAACAATTGGCACTATAATGTCATGGTGGCGTGGGGTGTCAGATCCCTGCCAATCGGATATTGATGGCCTTATCAATATCAAAATCCACTTTCACTCTAGGTCTCTACCAATGACTTGGGTGCTGACTGCTATGTAGTTATATTAAGATTAATCAGTAAGATTTCTGAACTAAAATAAACCAGGTAAAGCTTTGAGCTAACCTTTGAAGGCATTTTCTTCATAAATGGCGGCCAGTTGGTTTCCTGCGAGGAATTGCTGTTCCACATTCCTATTTCCACATCATCTTCATCCCATCCGCTGACACGGCCCCCAGTCCCAGTCATATCGTCTCCACACCAGCCACCGTCTTGCATAGATTTGGGACCTGAAATGAATAAAAAGAACTGGTTGACCAGCAGCAAGCACACAAGGCAAGCAGAAGCTGGCAAGAAGATTCATCAAAAATCTGACAAAACCGATCACACTGATCATGAAAGATAGAGGGAAGAATGACGCCAACTACGCGCATGGGAAAACAATGAGCAGGCTATTGTTATGCTTTATAAGAATGCAAAATTTTGTAACGTCCATACCGGGTTTGCCTGAGACCTGTTGACCGATGGGAGTATGGCTCCAACCAGACGACGCCATGTCTGAATTTTGCTCCCCCCAGCCGCCACCAGTATCCATGGGTTTACCCCACGCAGCGGTGCCATTATCCACAGACGGAGCTGCCGGCTCTGACCAAGTGTCTCCCCAACCTAAAAGAAGCCACAAAAATAATATAATGAGCTTCAAATTTACAGTAAAACGAGGGTCAAATGTAAACAAGTGACTACACGGGCTCCAAAATACATTTTATACCTCAACGCTACTACTTACCAGAGCCACTGCTGCTCTCCTTGTTTGGCACTGCACTTGTGGGTGGGGGCAGATGATGCCCTTGGGTTGGATGTTCTGCCCCACTGGTGGCGGTATTCGATGTATTCTTATCCCACATGTTCACATTCTTGTATTTGTACTGACTCGGATCTCCCCAGGCCGCCGTCCCATCGTCTATTTCCATTTTGCGTCGAATAGACTCTGGAGAAGGCTCTTCCCATCCGGTCGGCTCCTCTTCTCTTGTTGGAGTTGACAAAGGTCCGCCAACCCAGCCCGATGGTTTATTGTTGGCCGGTTGGCCCCCCCAGGTGCCGGTCTCTGGCTTCTTCCCCCATTCTGTGGAGTTATTTGATTGCAGATGATCGCTCTCCATTTCAGATGGACCACATTTGGAAGCATCTCCACCCCCTCCTTGGTTCAACTTGGCCGGTTCTGCCCATCCTTGGCTTGCGTTTGCTTTGGATGCGTCCGCCCAACCGGAATGGTTATTGGCATTCCCGCTACCCCAGGAGTTGGATCTTTTATCTCCCCAACCTGAGCCAGACTTTTCGCTGTCGCTGCTAGAACTAGACTTCGTCGCACCCCAATGATTACTTTTGGAATTTTCTCCCCAGCCGTCGTTATTGTGCCCGCCCCAACCTTGTTTGACCTTTTGTGCATCGTTCCAAGTGGATTTGTCCTCTTTACCCCATGATTGATTGCTCTTGACCGTTCCAGTAGTAGCAGCAAATTGACCCCCCCAATCCCCTTGGCTTACGGAGCCTTTGGCATCACCCCACCCTGTAGCAGGCTTTGGATCTCCCCACTCAGATACTGATGAGGTATCATTGCTATTAGGGTTGGGTTTCTCCACCCATCCCCCTGAGTTAGAAGTCTTTGACACAGAGGCCCCCCAAGCTTCTGTTCCATTGTCAGTCTTCCTGTCGCTCCGAGGCGAAGCAGCTTTAATGTCCCAGGCAGTGTTCTGTTTAATAGGAGTCTGACCCCAGCCAGTGTTGCACAAGACCCGAGGGTCCAGGTCACCTCGATTTACAATACTTTGGAGTAATGTCTGTTGGTCCACTTTCCTTCTGTCCACAGGCCGAAGCCCATCGATTTGCTCGCTCTGGCTTCCAGTGCTGTCAACGCTACCTTCGCTTTCCCCTGTACTTTTGGCCCATACATTACTTGTCTCATTGCCCCTAGACCCTGTTGGATTTTGCCCTGCATTCTCTTCCTCGGCAGATTTCCAGCCGTTTGATGCTTTCCTGCCATTTTCCGAATTTTCCCCCTCATTGGAATGCTGATTACTAGTAGAAGCTTTGTTCCAATCTCCGTTCGCCATGTTAGTGCCAGTGTTTTGTGCTGGGTTTCCCCATCCTCTGGGATTTCCGCCAGAAGTCCCTCCGTTTTCGCTTCCCCAATGCATATTTTGGGAGTTCACAGTCCCCGACTCCCACGATCCTCCTTTATTCCCGTTGATTTTAAAGTTTGGGCCGCTGGGCCCGTTCATACCCGGCTGCATTATTGTCGCATTCACAGTGTCGCCATTAGCTTGCCCTTTAGGGACTGAACTTTTGTCTCCGGAGTAGTTTGAGCCGGAGGTACCCCATGTAGTACCGTATGATCCGCCGTTTGTTTCCTCCCCATTGCTAAGGTGAGGAATGGAAGTGCCATTTGTAACTGAAGGGGTGTGAAGTGGAGAATGATTCATGGTGCCCACACTCCACGCCCCGTGCCCTGTAGAATGAGGCAGTTCGTTTGTCTGCATTACACCAGCAGAGTTTGGTAAACTAGAGGTCATAAAGTTAGTAGTGTTATTTGGTCCAGTCATTTCAGTGTTAAGGTTTTGAGGTTGTCCACCGTAAGAAGCCTTCCGTGTACCATTGAGTTCACAATCTCCATTCTCCTGAATGTTTCCCCAGGAGCCCGGGTTAGAGCTTCCCATTTTAGGGTTAATACTCCGATTGTTAGACACCTGACCTATAGTACTACTTGTGCCAGAATTATTAGACCCTTTATGGGTATGTCCATTGCTGTCCAAAACAGGCCAGGCACCGTGGTTGCCATTCATGTTCAAAGTGCTTGGATTCAGAACTCCGTTCACCGAATTGCTGACGGCGCCCCAAGCGTTCATCCGGTTGTGCCTACTGTCTGATTTGCTATCGGGGCCATCTTGGCATGTGCTTATCATGGGTCCGTGAGTGACACCCCAAGGCCCATTAATACTTCCATTGCCTGCATTATTGCTGTTGCTGCCGACCAAAAGCTTGCTTTGAGAACTGTGCCCGATGCCATTCCTTATGGTCTCCATTTCCCCTACGGCGTCTCCAAATGGCACGATGTGGCTTTTTTCCAGCCCGCGGTTTGTGGCGGATTCAATATCCATACATTCTGATGCTATTTCCGGGCTGCTGCCTGTGATGGATGGCCACGCTTCCTTGTCTGTGCCGTCTACAATAACCTTATCCCAGTTTGTGCCTGAATCACCGTTGGAAGAGACTGATCCCCAGTGCGAACTTTCATAGTGAGATCCTAGACTGCCGTGATTGATATCTGGGGAAAACAGAAGCAGAAAGCATGGACGTCAGTACAGTCGCTGGTTGTAAATCGTCGCAATACGCCCAATATTTGCAATTTAAGTGTGAAGCGTTAAAGCCGACCCTTCGTTAAAAGCCAACAGGATCTTTGAATAAATTACGAAGCAGAACGGCGAGCGTTACACGGGTTATCACCAATGCAAATACCATGGGGATCACGCAATCGTGCCCTGATAGGATTAGTGTGGCACCCATCCAATCAGTAAGTGTTTATTTTTAAGAGATGGCCTGCTTGGCACAGGGGACCGGAGTCCATTACATAAAAAACAGCAAACTGTTTACATAGTTTTGGAAAGTTTTATACCCATACTGCATAGGACATGGATTTAAAGGAGTATTCCCATCCCTAGGATACGCCATCAGTTATGATTGGTGGGGCTTCAACCTCTGGAACCACCATGATCCCAAGAATGAAGTATCGGGGGAAGCCGGACTCTTATTGGTCAAAGTGATGGAAACTCCTGGCAATATGCCCTCTCTTTAAAAGATGAGAAACCCCTTTAAGCCCCTGTTTTGCCAGAGTGGAGAACTGCTTTAGATGCTGCTACCTCCTGAATAGTAGCAGCTAGAAACATGCAACTGGTCTTGTTTGAAAGCAGACATTCCAAGCTTTCACACAATACCAAAATGACAGCAATATGTTCAGAACAGAGAAAGATATCACTGTTAGAAATCGGGATGCTGTGAATGTAGCTGAAAGTGAAAGTTAAAACAGGTTTTACTCGTGATTATTCCCTAATTGGGAATTGGTGATTTCTCCTCTGTTGCTTGGACTTTAGCTGTCATGTCTTGTATGAAAGTCTAGACTGTCAGCTTTCATACAAGACCAGTTGCATGCTTCTAGCTGCTACCATTGAGGAGATATCACCATGTAAAGCAGCTCTCCCCATCCAGTTAGCTACTGTTCACACTGCCCGAGCTGGACCGGGCAAGTTAGGTGGTTAAGGCTACTTCCCTACTTTTACATCTGCATTTTGCATTCCAGTTTCATGATCCGGCAGAGGATCTCAAAACCAAAGCAAAATGCTTCAATTCGACTTAATACATCCGGATGCATCCGTTCCGTTCGGATACGGTTGCATTAATTCAAAACTAAACAAACCGGATCTGGCGCTAAAAACAGTGCATCAATAAGTGACGGATGCACCATTGACTTACACTGTTTATAGTGCCAGAACCAGTTTGTTCAGTTTCACAGACCGGTCACAAAATCGTAGCTTGCAATGAACAAAAAAAACTGAACAAACCGGAACGGATGGCACCCTGATCTGGTTTGTTTCGGTTTTGCCACCAATGACTATGAATGGGGACCAAACGGAAGCGTTTTGCCCTGGTTTTGAGATCCTCTTCCAGATCTCAAAACTGGAATGTAAAAAGCACATGTGAAAATAGTTTAAAAAAAGTAAAAAATAATCAGCAGAGTACATTAATAATGTCAGTTTACAAAAACAGAGACAACAGCACTCTGTTTATAAGGTGGCACATCTCGGGCTCTGTTCACATCTGTGCTGGACGCACCATCACAGATTCTGTCACATCTTACGGAGAAAAATAAGATGGCTGCACGCCAGTCGAAAGGACCTGTGACATACACTACTAAAGGTGACGTGTCAGGGACCCAGCACAGCGCTGTGGCATTTTGTTATCAATGGAAGCCACAAAGCAGATACAGGGCTTAGAGGGAATTTCCATAATTAGTGAAAAAAAATTCCAAAAAATGAGAGAACACATAGATCACAAATCTGCATTGCTCTATTGCTTCTCAGCATTGCTTCACCATCATAATCCACTAATAAAACAAGGTCACCTGCACACGTTTTGACCAGAATACATAAACTCACATCAAGGTTGCCTCCTTTGAGTGGGTACCTATACTCTTTGACACAACAGTGTGGCGACCACCGCCGCAGCAGCACCACGCCGCAGGTGGCATGTCCCAGCAGTCCAACAGCTCCCCTGCTGCCAGACAAAGCCCCCTTGGCACTGGGCCCCACCAAACCACAGCAGGAGCCATACAGTACTGCACCATGTGAACAGATATCAAAGGCTCACCCTTCCATGTGGTCTCAGGAACTACACAGAGACCAATTAGGAATTTATTTACCCTTATGCAGTCTCCTGGGTCACATTGCCTGCCGGCACGGTGCTGCACCAAATTGGAGTAGGCACTAACCCGTAGAGGCAACCTTGAGCAGGCTTACGCATTTTGATCAATACGTATACTAATGCCTTTCCCATCATAGACAATGCCCCCAATGACTGATAGGTGCAGTTCCCACCTGTGGGACCTGCATCTACAAGGAGAACGGAGGGGGAGAGCTGTGGCTGGAGGACCCTGGATTTTCCAGGGTCCGTCCACCACTAAGTGCTGCTCCAATTGAAGTGAATGGGAGCACACCACGCATGTGAGGTTCCTGCTGGCATTCGTTTCTATGGGGCAGACGGAAATAGCCGAGCCAGTGCTCGGCTATTTTCGGCGGCCCCTTTGAAATCAATGGAGGGTGGCAGCGCATGCGCAGTGTGCCCTCCATTCATTTCTCCTGCTCAGTTCTCGTTATAGGTGCAGGTCCCAGATGTGGGACCCGCACCTATCAGACAATGGGGGCATATCCTAGTGATATGTCCCCATTGTCTATGATGGAGAAACCCCTTTATAAGCTGAGAAGCGATGTGAATTGTGCTAAGCAGCAATAATAGGTCAATGAACAGCAAGGGGATGTGCGTTCCACATTTCTGTGTTTTGTACCAGAAGCAGCCTCATTCCATTCCATGGACTGTCTGCCATTGCTGCTCAGTCCCATACGTTTGACAACGAACGAGCTGCAATACCACACACGGCCCATAGACAAGTGTGGCGCTGTGACTGGAAAACTTCCTTAAAGAAGATGGTAAATAACCCAATTGTCAAGAAGAAAATCCTGGTGTCCGGCCCGACCCCTGGGACCTACACTGGCCAAAACACTAGAGTTTCATCTTTGCCCGGACAATTCCTTTAATTATAATGTCTGTCCAGGACACAGAATGGACGGTGACCACTAACCAATACATAAAAATGACTGCTGCCCGTTTTAGTTCATCGGCTTTTCCCACCTCGAGGGAAAGCAAAAGAGCAATAAAAACCAGGCCTGAACAAAGACATGCAGGGAGGGAATTAACTTCCTATCTGTTCTCTGCAAATCCATAAAAACAATGAAAAGAGAGGAGGGGGACGGGGAGAGACTTCACTTCTCTGGAACAATCCTGAAAGTCTGAATGCGTACCTAAAAAAACATCCAAAAAGCTCCTAGCAACAGGTCTTAAACTGCAGTCGCCAGCTATTCATGTAACACAGCGCGGATTCCAGAGGCACTAACTCATCGGGTAAAAATAACCCCATATTGTAAACAGCAGCGGTGACGCCAGACGGGACTGCAACTCTCACTCTCCAAACAAGAAAGAGAAAGCAACCAAAAGAAGACAGCCACGACACAGAATGTAACCCCTCCATGACTGCTAATGCAAGCCATCGTCTGGGACACGCTCCCTATTTGCATTTCACTTTTTTCCTTCGATCTTCAAAGAAATGCACATTATTTTTCCTGCTTTCTCTCTGATGACCTTTAAATCTACTTAAAGGGGTGGTCTAGGATTTTAAGAATACTGCCTACCCGCAGGACAATAAAAAGAAAAATTTTAAAAAATTAAATAACCCACGGCTCCAGTGGTCCCCATCTGCTCTGCCACAACACCATCACGTCCACCATTCACGTGACCACTGCAGCCAATCACAGCCATATATATCCCACTGAGTCCAGTGATTGGCTGCAGCGGTCACGTGAACTGTGTATGATCTAATCACTGCAGAACTGGCGAGGATCGCAATATAAAGAGGTATTCTGGTTGCATTAAAGGGGTATTCCCATTTCAGACAATGGGGGCATATCGCTAGGACAATGCCCCCATTGTCTTATAGGTGTGGGTCCCACCTCTGGGACCCGCACTGAGCGCTGCACCTGGAGGACCCCGGTCTTCTGGGGTCCGGCCACCACCAGGTGCAGCTCGCCGCTGCTCCCATAGACATGAATTGGAGTGAATCGCGCATGCACGGCCACCGCTCCCATTAATTTCTATGGAGCTGGAAAAAGACGAGCCAGCGCTCTGCTATTTTCGGCCGCCCCATAGAAATGAATGGAGGGCGGCTGCGCATGCGCAGTGTGCCCTTCTTCACATTTGGGGCTCCGTTCTCGATATAGGTGCGGGTCCCAGCGGTGGGACTGGCACCTATAAGACAATGGGGGCATATCCTAGATATATACCCCCATTGTCTAAGATGAGAATACCCCTTTAAATTATCTCCTATCCTGTGGATAGGGGATAACTACTAGATCGGTGAAGGTCGGACCGCTGGGATCCCCACCGATGACAAAAACGGGGGCACTGTGTTTTTGCTGGAAATCCCATAGAAATAAATGGAGCAGCTGCAAGTTCAATTCAGGGGGTAGGGAGCCCCCGCTCTTTTGATTGGTAGTGGTTCCAGAGGCAGGAACCCATCGACCTAATAGTTATAACCTATCCTGTAGATAGGTGATAACCAGAATACCCCTTTAAGTGAATGGCTGCGGCTCCCTGGGCTGTGCTGCAGCAGGGAAAACTTAGATGGAATCAGGTAGACGCCCTTTCATTCATTCTCAGAAGTTGGACTCGCTTTGCAATAATGTCACCACCTCAGAAGATGGGAATAGCCTTTAAGTGAAAACACAAGACTTGTCGACCTCTTTGGAGTCTTCGGTAGATGCTAAGGAAGTGATTGTCCACAGCAGACTGAGTAAGTGACCAACAAACCGCCTAGGAGGAAACTCCTGGCCACAACATGAAAGCAGCCATAATGAGAAGTGAAATGTATGCGCAAGTCATAAACCCGGCTTGTACAAACAGGCCCCGGCTCCACACAACCAGTCCTAATGTCCTCAGGAACAAGCACACACAACGTCCTGGAACTAATAACCAACCCCAGGCCATGCCTGGTTGTCAAGACAGTGCAAACATGAAAAACACGATAAGATGACAGGCCAAGTGTACACCCAGTAGTATGCAGACGCCCTGTCTTATACAGATGTCGGGGGCCCAGTGGTATAGTATCAGGATAAAGCCAGGATGACCTCCCTTCCAACCTTAACAAGATCTTTATGTAATGTGCAAAACTGTAGCCAGTGCGAGAAGAACAACTGCTGGTAGGGGCATGTCTGATGACAAATATCCTGTGACAACCAGCAGAATTATAAATGCAGCTCTGGGGTATAATACAGCAAATATTTGCAAAGTTACTGCACTTCAGTAGATTATAGGGGTTGTCTTATACTACCATGTATCTGATATGTGACTGATCAGTAAGTCCTGACCACCGGTGGTGCCCCATTGGTCATGAGAACGGTGGACCCATGTTTCCGCATTTCAACAGAGCAGCGGTCATACATGCTCTGTGCGGATCCATTCCTTCTCTATGGGACTGCTGGAGATAGCACAGTACAAGCGCTTGTCTATCTAAAAGTCCCGTACAAAATAGAGCGGCAGTGTGCAAACATGACTGCTGGAACAAGGGGCCACCATTCTTGCTATCGAAGCAGGCCCCAGCAGATCTGACCCTTATCTCCGGTCTTCTGAATAGTCGATAAGTGTTTGTTGTGTCACCCACTATAAAGTGATCTATTGCGGAATAATACTAAGGGGCCTATTCTTAGGATAGATGAGCAATATCAGACCGGTGGAGAAAGCATTGTGGTCTCTTCATAGTATACCTCGCATAGCGCCGTATACCATACAGTGGCTGTGCTTAGTACTGCAGCTCAATCCCATTTACTTGAATGTAGAATGGCAACGTGACCGATGGACGTGACACCACAGCCTCTTTAACCACCTGTTTTGCCCGAGTCCAGCTCGGGCAGTGTGAAAAGTAGCTAACTGGAGGGGGGAGGGCTGCTTTGCATCGTGATATCGCCTCAAAGGCAGCAGCTAGATGCAACAGGTCTTGTATGAAAGCTGACAGTCCAGGCCTTCATACAATACCAGAATGACAGCGCTAATCCAAGCAACAGAGGAGAAATCACTGTTAGAAATCAAGTCGGGAATAATCGCGAGTAAAGTTTTTACTTTTATTTTCCACTGCATTCACAGCATCCCGATTTCTATCAGTGATATCTTCCTCTATCCTAAACATATTGCTGTCATTGTCTGAAAGCTTGGAATGTCTGCTTTCAACAAGACCAGTTGTATGTTTCTAGCTGCTACCATTCAGGAGGTAGCAGCATCTAAATCATCCCTCCCCCCTCCAGTTAGCTACTTTTGCCACTGCTGGAGCTCCACTCTGGCAAAACAGTTAGGGGGTTAGAGTGCATCGTCGAGAGTGCCAAAAGTCAGACTCCTACTGATAACCTACCTAAACACAAGTCCCAGAAACACCTTTAATGTTACATGACAACAAACAGTTGTTAAAAAGGTGGACATACCCTTCAAAAAAATGCCGCTTTCAGCATTGCATTGGATATTGATAGAGAACTAAAGGTTTCATTTCTCCATTAAAATCTTCACCCCCCCCCCCCCTCCATTCTAAACCACTGAACTCCAACGACGGGAATTGGGGTCTAGAATAAGCCCTGGTCTATGGCTCTGATACCTCAATAACTACTGACTGAAGCATTGCTAGATGATAATATGCAGATGGAAGCGCATCAGCTGTGGGAAAATCAAAGCACATGCAAAAATACCAGATAAAATTACGAGGGCACAAACTTAGATGTCAAAGGCAAAAAAACTTTTAAATTTTAAGTTAATTTATAATTTTCTGTGAAGTAAAATTCAGGACAGACTGCAGCGGATGTTGGATAGTCAGCAGTAAAAGATTTCTGCAGAAGAGATTTCAATGGAGAACTAGACTGAGTCAAGTATGTACTCTGGACACCATGGAAAGGTTCGGCCTACTGATATCAATGGACACCGTAATACCCAATTCCCCCTGTAGGGGTGCTGCAGTGGAATTGAATACTTGCTGCTGGGTTCCCCCACAGATTACAGCAGATTGCTAGTGGACCCAGCAGCAGGAAACCACGTCATCAAACTGTCCAAAGCAGAGAACCCCTGCTCAAATACTCAATCATTTTGTCCTAATATTAACGGTTAATATTAGGACACAATTATTGAGCATTCATTTACAAAAGCTACCCCTGAGCCAATGCGTAAAAATGCACACAGAAACCATGCAAGCAATTTACAAGCCACAGGCAGCGGAACGGCTGCAAGCACACAGGACACAAGGACTGCGATCAGCCGAGCAGCAGCAGCAACTCAACCACAAGCAAGAAGCGCACAAAAGAAATATTAGGCTGGAAAAATAAAAATTCACCTAGCTGATTAGGGGAGTGGCTGACCAAATCCCGAATGGGAGGCATGCCTACGGGAAAGCAAGAGATTAAAACGTTATTTCTTCATCCAATCTGTGATACGACTAGTGAGGATCCTAATTAAGAGACAGAGAGGTCTGGATCACATTACAGCAGAGGCGGCCGTGCCCTACACAATTACCAGATCGCTTACCTAACATCACAATCGGAAGCAAATACATTTATTTTCCCTGGGAGGCGGAGGGGTTTCATGCGCAATATAAAACATATGTTGTATGATGTATTCCTACTTCATAAGGCGATGGCAAGTCGCTAGGATATGCCATAACTTTATGATCGGTGGGCGCCCACCTTTTGGGACCCCCATCAGTTCTGCAGACGTCCTCTTCACATCGGTGCACTCAGATACCTGACAGCCGGGCCCATTCAAGATGAATAGAGCTGTGCTGTAAAACAGTGAAGGGGATGCCGAGCAAAACCAGCACTTTGGGGCTCCTTAGGGCTGTGGTGGACCTAAAGCTTGGGTCCCCACGATCAATGTAATAGCCTATCCCAGCAGGAACACCTCTATAAAGTGTTTGAACAGGTGAGAAAAACATGGCTGCTTTTTTCCCCAAACCAGCTCCACACCTTCTGCCCACAGATAGTATATGGTATTGGAACTTAGCTCCATTCACGTCAATGGATGTTCCTGACCACAAAAAAAAAAATATATAAAAAATTTATATTAGTGTAAGATGCGCCATAATTATTAAGAGGTGCACACCTCTTAATTTTTGAGCATTTTCCTGAGGTCGGCACTGGAAATCTATGCCTGCTAGGAGTTGCTATATATATATATATATATATATATATATATATATATTTGTGGTGTAATTGGTGCCAGTTTTCTGGCACAGGTATTGTAAAATGTGTCTGGCTGCCTGCTTTTTATAAAACATGACCTGTGCTAAAATTTGTGACTTTTCTACAGCAGCTTTTAGGACTTTAATAAATTCCCCTCTTTTCGACATGGAGATGAGAAGTCTAGTTGGCAGAGGTTCGTAATGACCACACAGGAGCACGGCTCATTAGATGACAGTTCTTATAACTGTACGGTAACGAGTCATCCAACTGCGTGCCCATCAGAAGACCAGGGCAGACCGTATCCACTGGAAGCCATTAATTCCTATTGAAAGACTGCAGGAAGCCCATGTACAACTAATGCTTAATCTCAGGAAAAGCTCTCTGCATGTACGCCAAGCATATTCCTAGAACTAACCTGATGGGGCGAACGCGTACCGGGAGTTTTCCGAGCAAATATAAAATGGAGTCTGAAAACGTGATGTGAACAGGCCTGCATTGGTACAGAAAGTACAGTAGAAAAATGTTATAACTATCACTATACAAACATTATGTGCCGAGACTGAATTCCCCTTTTGACTGGTAATGCCGAAACCAAAGAAAACCCTCTGTAATGTCTGACAATGGAGATCTGGTGAGGGAGGCAGCATATCCTCAGGAATAGGAAACCAATCTGCCCCGAAGATTACAAGTGTCCTTAAAGGGGTTGCCTCATCATGGACAATGGGGGCCTATCGCTAGTATACCGCACCTATATCGAGAACAGAACCCCACAAGGTGGTGGCTGGAGGACCCCGGTCCGGCCATACCAAGCCGGCTCCCCATAGAAGTGAATGGGAGCGTACATCACATGCACGGCCCCCGCTCCCATTCATTTCTATGGGGCCGACGGAAATAGCCGAGCCAGTGCCCGCCTATTTTCGCCGGCCCCCTAGAAAATGAATAGAGGGTGGCTGCACATGCGCCCTCCTTCCCTTTCGGGGCTCAGTTCTCGATATAGGTGGGACCCGCACCTATAAGACAGTGGGGGTCATATCCTAGCGATATGCCCCCATTGTCCATGATGACACAAACCCTTTAACACATGTCCCTGCAACAAACTGCAGGCCCATCGGAAGGAGCAGTGTTACCATCTCTGGTATCAAATCTTAACCACTGAGATAAACAGCATCTCATTTCCTGGAAATGCTTCTATTTCAGCTACACACAATACCTGCCAGAAGCCTATATATTATTAAAGTGTTCATTTAAGCTGCAACTAGCTCCGCTATGCCGACCGGATCTTGCACATCCGAGCAATTTTGCATTTTATGTAAATAGACGGTCTGAACGGCTACCTGCACGACCCCTGTATTGAAAACCGGGGGTCGCCCAAACTGGACAAAGTACTGTATATACTTATAGGCTTCCTTAATCTCCAAGCAATCTTGTAACAAAAAAAAAAATGTTGTATTTGTTTCCATAGGGAAACACTGAAGTCGGAGGCAACTCCCTAATCCTAGTACGGGGATCAGCAACCTCTGACACTACTGCTGTTCTGAAACTACAACACCCATCATGCACCATTCACTTCTATGGGAGATCTGAGAACAGACTAGCAATTCAATGCATGCTGGGAGTCGTAGTTTCACCACAGCTGGAGTGCCGGAGGTTTCCGATCCCTGCCCTAGTATACGGCCTTATGGGACAGAGGCACGGAAGGCCATTTGTATCATGTGTCTCAGATATATTCAGTTTTTAGACATATTACGGCAATTATTTTCACCATTCAAAACAATTCTGGCTGCAGATCGTAAGGCTCCCATTGCAAAAAAAAAAACAACAAAAAACAGTATACCATGCGGTGGAGATCAACCCTCATCGCTAATACCTGTATGTTCAAGGCCATTTTCTGAATGTCTTAAAACCATAAAATCCCAGGAATATAAAAATTCAAAACTTTCTAATATTCTAACCTCATGAACTCCATCCCTAGTCTGCCGTTAGGACACCCCATAAAAATGGTTCCATCAGAACCAGAGGGCCGGCGGCGGGAGACTGGTACGGGCGGAATAAGGTAGATATATGAGAAAGCAGTTTTACTTCTGCGCTGTCAGCAGTCTTTCCCGTTAATATGTGGTGCGTTACCTGGCTGATTTTCGGTCGATGTGTGCTCGGGACACACTGCAGTGCTGCTTTCTGACTCTTGGTTTAATACTTTAGTGGCTAAACCCAGACTGGCTGCTATGCCGGGAATCTGTTGCCCACGCTTCACAAGAGGCTTCTGTTCCTGGTGCCGGAATCGCGGTGGTACTTCGCGGGGAGGATAACGAGACGCCGGTTGTTGTTGCTGCTGCTGCTGCTGTGGACTGAGTGCTGTGGGCCGCTTGGCATTATTATTCTGAATGCTGGTTACGGTGGAAATGCCACTGTTCCCATTGACAGGCTGAGGCTGGCTTAGTATTTGTTCTGGCACTGCATGGAAAACAGACAACGATTAGTGACCACAACGTACAAATATAACGCATGACCACAGCAATTTACACGGACGTTGCACCGCAGATTTAGATTATGAATTGGACAATTGGATATTTCAAAACGTGTACAGACTTAAAAAAACAAAAAAAAAAAAAAAACAGCTCAAATATGGATCAAATACAAACAGAGGCTTAAAGGGCATCTGTCGGCAGATTTGTACCTATGACACTGGCTGACCTGTTACATGTGCACTTGGCAGCTGAAGACATCTGTGTTGGTCCCATGTTCATATGTGCCCACATTGCTAAGAAAAATAATTGTTTAATATATGCAAATGAGCCTCTAGGAGCAACGAGGGCGTTACCATTACACCTAGAGGCTCTGCTCTCTCTGCAACTGTAGCACCACCTGCACTTTGACAGCACCAGGTGTGATGACATTTTCGCTGTCTGGTCCTGTCAGAGTGGAGAGGGTGCAGCAGTTGCAGAGAGAGCAGAGCCTCTAGGTGTAATGGTAACGCCCTTGTTGCTCCTAGAGGCTCATATGCATATTATAAAACAACATTTTTCTCAGCAATGCGGGCACATATGATCATGGGACCAACACAGATGCCTTCAGCTGCCAAGTGCACATGTAACAGGTCAGCCAGTGTCATAGGGACAAAACTGCTGACAGATGCCTTTTAATACAGAACTTATGGTTATCAGAATACGGATTATATTAGGCTATTCATTTTCATTTTTGGTTATGGTGGTTATGAATTAGCCCTTAACCAGTGTAAGACCCCCAGCCATTATTTGATGGCTTCTCTTAAATAGCTGCATCTAAGGCTCCATTCACACATCTCGTTTTTCTTTCCTGATTCGATCCTGATTTTTTCAGGACCCATTGAAATGAATGGATCCAGATCAGGATCAGGAAAACAGGACGTGTCAATGGAGCCTAATCATTAACACGGTAAGGTCTGTTCACATTGTGGTTTCATTCTACATTTAAGGGCTTATGCGCACTTTCTGTGTACGTTTATTTGCAGACTATATGTGGAACCATTCATTTCAATGGGTTCTCAAAAAAAAAAACACCCAGAAGTTACTCCGTGTGCATTCCGTTTCCGTATGTCCGTTCCGCAAAAAGACAGAACATGTCCTATTACTGTCCGCATTACGGACAAGGATAGGACTGTTCTGTGAGGGGCCAGCTGTTCCGTTTTGCAAAGTACAGAATGCACGCGGACTTCATCCGTATTTTTTTGTGGATTGCAAAATACATACAGTCGTATGCACGAGCCCTAATAGTGGAGCCGTCAGGTTTATTTCTTTGCACACACCACATATAGCCATAGGCCACCCCTCACCTGATGGAGGCAGGCTGTATTTTCCTATACAGAGGGCATAGCAGAAGAAACGTATACCGTAAAGTGTATTTTTTTTTTAAACCTGGGTATGCTAGTGCATGGTTATATAGTGGCATACTTTGAGCAATACTCCTGACATATACCAATAACGAGATGTCAACAGTCCCTAGGCGGTATTCCAGAAATGTATTGGCCTACACAAACCTATACCACAAAAAAATAAAAATTAAAAATCTTCTATTCACTTTCCATTTGCTCATCCGCCTCATTATAAATGGACGAAGGCTGTGTTCAACTGCAGCAAAAAAAAAAAAAAAAAAGAAAAAAAAGGGGGCTGAATGCAGCATGGGTGTAAACAAGACAACCCCCAAGAGAACGCCACACAGACACAAAACAAAGACAGCGCCAAACAATGATAGGCTGGAGGAGGGCACAGCTACCCAGAATGCCGTGCGGCAAGAACCTAAAGCCTCCGTCTCTACAGCTAAGCAGACTCACCCCCGTCACTTCTGTGCCACTGTCACAATTTCACAGCCGGGCGCAGCTCTGAAGCGTCTGGAAGGAGATTACACTGACAGCCCAAGCGAAGTGCAGCGCGGCCGTGCAATTTAAACGAAAATATTCAGTCTGGCGTGTCAAATCCTCAGCCGAGCGTCACGTATTACGGTACTATGTGGAGGAGAAGATTTCTCTATGTAATGGAATTAATGAGGGGGGTCTTATAGCCCGCCATTATAAAAAAAAAAAAAAAAAGGCATGGTGCCAGACTTTAAACCGGTGCCAATCAGGGTGTGTGCCACAGTTACCAATGTACTACAGCCCCCATCATCAAAACACAGGGCATAGATATCTGGGTAAGCAAAAAATAAATAAAATACAGTTGATTTTCTAAAATGCCTTAAGATAAACCAGGGACGTCCGTGGCCCATACATTAAACAAGGACTGCCGGGACCTACCTTTCGGGGGATCATTTGCTGCATTCATCTAGATTAGCGGCCGCTATATGCCAACTCTTCATCTGTGATTACTTTCTCTAA
Organism: Rhinella marina; assembly: GCA_900303285.1. Lineage (NCBI taxonomy): Eukaryota > Metazoa > Chordata > Amphibia > Anura > Bufonidae > Rhinella > Rhinella marina. The sequence continues at coordinate 117,361 of ONZH01017938.1, forward strand.
ATTTAAGTCAACGCCCGATAAAACTGGCAGTATGACAGGCCCCCGCCATGCTCGGAGTGACTGTATGTACACAAAAGCCACTGCGAACCCGTCATTGTTTTGGTGGGAGGGCCAATGATGCAGTAATCGGCAGAGCCATCCTGAAACTACAACTCCCAGCATGCCCCAACAGTCGCAGTCTAAGTTTCTACACCGCTGATCTGCAAGCTGGAGCCTGCTGGGAGTTGTAGTCTCGCGGCAAACTTTGCGACGGCGCTAGAATGACTTGCAGCTGATGCCAGAGCTGTGCGTCGCCAACTTTCCTTCTCCGGCCAGTTATGAGTCAGCGGACTGGCACGTCCACAGCGTGAAGGAACCGTGCGGCATCGGTCCCTACTGTTAAGGACTGCTGTACGGTCCCCGGGAGCCATTTATCTGCGTGTAAACCTCATTACCCTGCAGAAAAACAAACAACCTAAAGCTCCACCATGGACGTAAAATCTACAACACAAGCAAAATCCAGCAGCTCGGCCCGCAGGCAAATCCCTTCACAACAAGCGAGCGGCTCCCTGCAGTGCCTCCTCCGTCAGTCATCGTGCCAGCAAAGTAAGATACTGGCTGGGACGAGCAGAGAACGTGCCCTGGTCTGTAATTACAGCTTTATAAGATCCATATGAGGCGACGGCCAATGGCACCCTTATTATATTACGCCTATCCACATGTGGCACCCGCAGCATCTTGCGATCGGCATTCGTTCGGGGGGGAAAAAAAACAAAAACCCTAAATGGAGACAGACAAGGGAAGAGCGACACAGACACAAACCTGACGGAAATCCAAAAAGGAAGCCTCCGAGACGAGGATAAAGCAGCGGCGATCCAAGGAAAGACGTTTCCAACTCCTGTTGCTTTCCCACTCTGCAGATTTCATGAGAAAATGGAGGAGAAGCATGGTGTCATTTTACTCCTGCGAAAGCCCTGTTTGCCAACTCCTCCTGACGGAGGGGCCCGATCGGACGAATTCTCCCTCCCTTCTAATAAATAACGGCAGCTGTCCGAGCATTAATACTGCTGGTAAAAAAAAAACAACACAGACGCAGGCAGCGAGCACAAGCTGCAGCACACGGGGTTGTGCAGCGACGCTCCTCGATTGCTGCCTCCGAAAGAAAAGGGGGCCGACGGTTTAGGAATGCTGAAGGGCACGCACGGACGAGCTCTGCCTTCGGAGCTGACGCACACGTGAGCTGCTGCACTAAAAATTTCACTGCAAAAAACAAAAACAAAAAAAAAATAGCTGCAACCCAGGTCCGAAAAATGTCTTCAGTGAATGCCAAGCGATGAACTCACTGAAGCCAGCAGTGCGGAGCCTGGCGACAGGCAGCCATTGTCGGGGATGTCAAGCGGTTTAGTCCCATTTCCCGCAGACCGCAGGGAGGATTTAACCCCGCGGCTGCCAAACTAGCTGGTTCAGGAGTTTTCATTAGAGAGCGCGGCTCGCGATGCTGAAAGCAACGCCGATAATCCTCTGACTGCTCAGAACATGCCACAATGCTCCGGGAGGCAATTAACTAGCGGCTCTTCTCTGGCCGGGTGTTTAACCATTTCAATACCGCTCTGTATTTCGCAGGAAGGCAGGCGCCAGCAATACTAAGTGCAGCAATAGTCTGACTTCAACTCGACAAAGCAACATCAGATATTTTTTTATTATATCAATGCGTTTAATGTGAGAAATGAAGCAATTTTTTGCAATAGGTGGAAACGATACATTTCTAACCATTTTGTTTCAACAACTTCCACACAAACCTGTGTCTCCATGGTAACAGACTACATACAAACCCTGTGTAGTCTGACTCCACAGTCACACTCCTGTCTTGTACTTTACTTTTTGCTTAAAGGGGTATTCCTGTTATCCCGGTGGATAGGGGATAACTATCAGATCGGTGGGGTTCCTACCGCTGGGACCCTCACTGATCCCGTACCCTGTGGAGTCTCCATGAAATGGACGGAGTGGCTGGCCGGAAAAGGGCGCCGCTGCTCCATTCATTTTTATGGTAGTGCTTGAGATAGCCAAACACTGTACTACCATACAAATGAATGGAGCAGCGTTGCCCTTTTCCGGCCAGCTGCTCCATCCATTTCAGGGGGTCTCCACAGGGTACGGTCCCCCATTCCAGTGGTAGGAACCCCACTGATCTGATACTTATCCCCTATCCTGTGGATAGGGGGGATAACGTGTTATAACAAGAATACCCCTTTAATTACCAAATGCAGATCAGCGTAAAGTAGGGGCTTAATGGAAGGAAATATGACTCCAGGATCAGACTACACAGGGTTTGTTTGTAGTCTGTTACTACGGAGACACTCAAAACATTTTATTTTTAATGAAGACTTATTGCAAAGTTGCACCATTTCTCATTTTAGAGGCACAAAGGCCATAAAAGATGTGGCTGCAATGGCTACAAAGCCTTTAGATAAGTTCTATGTACACGAACCACTTCTCTAGAAGACCATTCTTCACTGGGATTTTGGGTGGCATCTTATAATGTAACTGTGCGTCCTAGCACTGGTGCTATGGTCACAAGAGTGTCATTCTGGAAGAAACCGGGGCTAATCCGGTGGAAGATTTGATATTCTCCTGCTGAAGTTTCCTCCTAACTGGTTTTGCAGGATGTTTTTGACTTGTTTTTGTATTAAGTGTAAGAAACAAATTAGGAAGGAAACCACGCTTTCATTTTGTTGCCTCACAGCTTGATTTCCTAACTGACCCCGATTTGTTGTCAACATCTACTCCGCGTTACTTTGGAGAGGAAGCAAGCTTGGTTGCTCCAGACTACATTGTTCCAGTAAGGAATTAAAAACAAAATGTAAAAGTGCCGGCTCCTCTACAAACAGCTGGAGGGAGTCAGACCCCCCTACGATCAGATATTGATGATCTATCTTAAGGATAGGTCATCAACAGGTACTGGCTGCACAACCGCTTAAATACTGATGGCCTATCCTCAGGATAGGTCATCAATATCAGATTGGCGGGGTTCTGACGCTGTTTGAAGAGACAGTGGAGCTCTGGTGTGCGGCGGCCTCTTCCTAGGCCATGTGACATCACGTCACATGGCTTAGGCGCAGCTCAGTCCCATTAAAGTGAATGGGGCCGAGCTGCAATGCCAAGCACGGCTGCAATCCAATGGATGGCGCTGTGCTTTGCGAGCCGTGAAGAGGGCTTAATTGCTGAAAAGGATCGGGCAAATATATAAATTTCACCTGATCCTTCTCTGTTGTCGGGAGCTTCCCACACACATTACACCCACTGTTCTTGGTGGGTTTGGCCGACAATACACTAATGTATATGGGGACCTTAACTTGGGCATGTGCTTGTACTTTTCAGCTTTACAGCCCCCTACATATTAGGCTACTTTCACACTTGTGTTCTTAATTCCGGTACTGAGATCCGGCAGAGGATCTCCATACCGGAATTAAAAGGATCCGTTTTGATTTTGCACATCAGGATGCATCCGTTCCGTTAGGATGCGGTTGTGTGAAATCAAAGCTGAAAAAAAAAAAAAAAAAAAAAAAAACGGATCAGGCACTAAATACATTGAAAGTCAATGGGTGACGGTTCTGGTTTTTTAGTCTTCTAAAAAAAACGGATCCATTACCATTGGCTTATATTGGTTTCAGTGCCGGATCCGTTTTTATGACCGCTTGCTGTGGTTTTGTGTCTGGTCACAAAACAGAGCCGCAGGAACGGATCTCTTTCCATTCAGAATGCATGGGGACAAAATGGAACTTTTTTTTTTTTTCCGGTATTGAGATCCTCTGCCGGATCTCAATACCGGAAAACCACAACGCAAGTGTGAAAGTAGCTTTAGTGCATCGTCGACTGAATCCGCCAAGAACGGTGGCTTCCCGCCGAAAGTCTGATGTTCTCCGAAAATCTCAGGTGTTGTCAGGGGACAAAAGTATCAGGCGAAATGAATATTTTCACGCGACCCTTTTGTTCTCCGCAGAGAGATAAGCTTGCAGTGGGTTTCTCCCATCTCCCCACTAGATACACGTTTACCTGAGCTGAACACGTATGTGTGTGGAGGAGCCCACCACGTACAGTACTGCACTGTGCATGGTGGACACGGAGAAGGTCATGGCGTTTTCTCACACAGATGATTGGTGGGGGTCCAGGCTGTCGGACCCCCACCAACCAGGTAACTGATCACCTATCATGAGAGACAGATGTCGGCCGATAGAGGTTGTGTATGGACGCCCCTTAGCTTCCTCCGTAAAAGACAGCGTTCAGATCTCAGATAGCCAAAGGAAACAAAGATGCTAGAGTGGAAACATTACTGCACTTACATCCTGTACAGACATCCATCTGAATTTACTTGCTCAGCAGCAAATCAACCTCACTCGGAAGCTGAAGGATGGCAGGACAATGGCCAACAGCGGCAATCGCCACTCCATTAACAAAAGGCTGACACAATCAAAAAATGTCCGCCTGCCAGGAGTCTACAATGAAGACCGTTTAGTCCTACCCACAAAACATGCAGGAAAAGGACGACAGGATTGTGCAATTAGATGGAGCGATTACGGTTTCAATTTTTGAACAAATTTGAGAAATTATTCTGTAATAGCGAGCAGCGGTCGAACGAGGAGCAATAAATCATTCTCTCTCTGTGGATCGGACAAATCTGTCTGAAAGTCGCCGCCACGTCCAAGTGTCATCAGCAGTGTAAATGCTCCAGGGGTGAACGAGCAACGACTGCAGTAACGAGCAAACAGCCAAAAACATTCAGCAATAATTGTTGTGTGAATGCAAACGATTCGGTAAATCGCTTGCCGCTCGTTAATGAAAAAAAAAAAATATCCGAGAGGACCCAATCCTTAGAGCCGGCTTATCTTTACTGCCAATAATAATATTTTTTTGCATTCAGGACAAATTGGGAAAACTGATCCTTTTGTATGGACTGTCAGCACTACTGACGAAGGGACGGGTCATGTGAATGTTACTTGTCTGTGGGCAGCGGGTGGAAGAGGAGAGGGAGCCGGGCAGATGGACCTACAGTTTAATAAGAACCCAGCTTAAAGGGGCATTCCGGTTGTTTATCCTGTAGGGGAATGACTATTAGGTCAGAGGGGACCCCCCATAGATCATGAGAGAACGGGTGCCCCTTACCTCCTGCAGCCCCCTGAAATGAACGGAGCAGCCGGTCGTACATGGCATGTCGCCGCCGCATTCATTTCTATGGGAATTCCGGAGATAGCCGAGTACAGTACGACTGGTTGCGCCGTTCAATTCAGGGGGGCTGCAGGAGGTAAGGGAACCCCGGTGGGGGGTTCCAGTGGTGCCACCGATCTAATAGTTATCCCCTATCCCGGGGGAAGCTGTTATTGTCCGACAGCATAAGTTCTATTATATGTGTAGGGGGAGAAAATGGGGTCTTCCCATACTTTAGAAGTTGCATTATAGACCTGGCCCTACATGCTGAAAAAAAAAAATAAAAACAACAAAATAAGAATACTACAAAATAATAATAATAATACTACAAAACAATAAAAAAACAAACAAAAATAAAATACAAAAATACAAATAAAATAAAATAATTATTTTTAATACTTTTATGATATATACACACACACCGATAAACGTCCATGTACAAGATACACCTGGACATAGCACATTAATTATATCTGCGTCCATTATACATGACTGGTTACCTCTTACCACACTGTAACTGGATAGCACACGGTATTACACAACCGGCCCTGGTACTGGTTTATTGCAGGCTCTTATTATCCCCAATCTGTCATCAGCAGTAAAGTTTTTACCCACGGGCTAAAGCTTTTCATGGAAAGTCAAACAGCGTAAGCCCCGTCCTATGATACAACGCTATATAATAACACAGCCGTAGACCAGTAAACACACAGCGCTGGGAGATACAGATATTATATGTTATTGCACAATATGCCATTTCCCTCAGCCCGTTCATCGCTTTACAAATTAGCCGACCGGAGAGACCGAGATAATTCAGCCGCTTCAACCACTCAGCGATTGTGTTTTTGAAAGCAATTACCACAGGATTATATTAGACATACTTTGAACAGTAGATTAAAAAAAAAAACACAACATGATTCACGTTTCTGCAGATTGCCAGTAAAAACCCATTAAAGGATATGTTTACCTCTGCTATCCTTTCCTCAAAGGGGTTGTCTAAAGCTAGGATAAAGGGTCTGCTGGTTTACCAGAAACAGCGCCACATCTGCCCAGGGGCTGTGTCCGGTACTGCACTTACAGCAATAAAATAGTAATAAACTTAAATATATACTGTTTACAGCTACAGTTTATGGAATACAACGAGCAAATACTTCAAACTACAATCCTATATCGGTGCATTCTTTGAGTGTCTGATGTAAACAATACATGTGCCATACATTAAAAGGGATTTTCCAGGAATTAAAAGGGATTTTCTAAGACTTAAATACTGATGACCTATCTTCTGGATAGGTCATCAGTATCTGATCAATGGGAGTCCGACATCCGGACTTCTCCGATCAGCTCTTGTGAGCGCCGCGGTCTTCTCTCAGCTTTTCCTAGGCCAGTGACGTCACATTAATCAGTCACGAGGCCTAGGAGCGGCTCAGGCCGAATTCAAGTGAATAGGGCTGAGCGCGATACCAAGCACGGCCACTGTACAATGTACGGCGCTGTGCTTGGTGAGCACGGAGAAGGCAGCCATGTTTTTTCTAATCCCCCTTTGAACAAGCAGAGGACACTGGGTGATCTCAGCAGATAGCAGAATTATGAACGCAGCTGTGAATGAGAATGAGCTATACACACGTTACTGCTCAGTATGAAAGCGAATAGTGAAACAAGGCTTACCTTTGTTTTTTTGATCTGATGCCTGAAACAGAAAATAAAATAAATTAAAATACTGTCAATTAAACACGCTTCAGGAATATTTAGGTCTGTATTACATTATAGTGTTAAAGGGGTTTTCTGATACTTAAATACTGATTGGTGGGGGTCCGACATCCAGGACCCCCCACGATCAGCTGTTTGAGAAGGCAAGCGCTCGCTATACAACGTACTGCACGGTGCGTAGTGGGCAGGGGGAAGGCCATGACTCTCTCAACACCGGCGTTTTCTCACACAGCTGATCGACGGAGGTCCAGGGTGTCGGACCCTCACCAACCAGGTCTCAGAGTATAGGACATCCATATTTAAATCTCAGAAAACTCTTTCAAGGGAGCTTCCATATTACCGTCATTTAAAGGTGCAATATCAGACACAACCCACGTGGGGCTGTTTTTGGACGAAAGCAGCCATGTTTTTCTAACAAAGTTCATGCAGGAGAAGTGATAAATGTATGGTCCACGGGGTGGTTCAAACCCTGGGAGTACCGCCTATGACAATAATGGAGGTCTTGAGTCTGGAATGTTAGGGACACGTGACCACCGCTCCATTCACTTCTATGGGACTGACAGACATAGCCGATTGCTGTACTCAGCGGTCCCATAGAAATGATTGGGAGAATTGGTCATTTAAGTGCATGAATGCTCCATTCACACAGGAGACTCAGGGACCCTGCCAGTGATCGATGGGGTCCCAGTTCTTAATCCTGAAGATAGGTGATGTTTATGGGAGAAATCCTTTAACCACCTAACTGTTTTGCCCCAGTCCAGCTCGGGCAGTGTGAATAATAGCTAACTGGAGGGGGGAGGGCTGCTTTAGATGGTGATATCTCCTCAATGGTAGCAGCTAGAAACATGCAACTGGTCTTGTCTGAAAGCCTGACAGTTTTCATACAAGACCAAAATGACAGCTAAAGTCCAAACAACAGAGGAGAAGTCACTGTTAGAAATCAAGTTGGGAATAATTGCGAGTGAAACCTGTTTTTACTTACATTTTCAGCTACATTCACAGCATCCCGATTTCTATCAGTGATATCTTTCTCTGTCCTGAGCATATTGCTGTCATTCTGGTATTGCCTGAAAGCTTGGAAAGTCTGCTTTCAAAGAAGATCAGTTGCATGTTTCTAGCCGTTACCATTCAGGAGGTAGCAGCATCTAAAGCAGCCCTCCCCCCTCCAGTTAGCTACTTTTCCCACTGCTGGAGCTCCACTCTGGCAAAACAGTTAGGGGGTTAAACATGGTAAAGACTAGAGATGAGCGAGCACGCTCAGCCGAGCATGCTCGAGTGCCATTTTTGCGTATGCATTTTAAAATTCGTACGCTATTCACACGCATATTTTAATCTATACGCAAATGCATACGAATAGCATACAAATTGAATTTGTACGCTATTCGTATGGATTTGCATATAGATTAAAATATGCGTATGAATAGCGTACGAATTTTAAAATGCGTACGCAAATATGCAAAAATGGCACTCGAGCATGCTCGGCTGGCTGAGCATGCTCGCTCATCTCTAGTAAAGACCCATTTACACGGAAGCAATTTTCAAAGCACTGACGAACAGCTCGTTACATCCCGGCAGTCGGTGAGGAGTTTACCGGAAGGGTAAGGAGCGTCACTGCTGCTTAGACACCGCTCTTGTGCCTGTGCCAGGCAGCAATGTGTATAGCTAATGTAAACACTCCTATGTGCAGCATTTCCATTTGAAGATCGTGCTGACGATAACTGGGATTATAAACGATCGCTCGAGGTTTTCTGCATTCACAAAGGTCAATTATGGCTACAATCACCTGGAAACAAGTGAATCGTAATCGCCCCTGTAAACAGGCCTTTATAAGTATAATCACACATGACTAATAGGTAACAGCGGTCAGGGGGGCAGCATCGCCATGGTACCTTTTTAGAGGCAGCTTCCTTCTTTTTCTTCTCGTTCTTTCGGTTTTTCCTTTCTTCCATTAACTGTATTTCCTCCTCCTGCGCTGTACCCCTAAAACAAACACCACAGTCGTCACATAAACCGTACACAAGGGGACAAATGGTGGCCAGACATAGCACTAAATACAAAAGAAATGGACACCGTACAGTAGACGTTCGAGGGGTTGTTTCATGAAGACCACTCCACTTAGTATAGGACAGGCATGCCCAACCTGCGGCCCTCCAGAAGTTGCAAGACTACAACTCCCAGCATGCCCGGACAGCCTACAGCTATCAGCCCACAGCAGGGCATGGTGGGAGTTGTAGTTTTACAACAGCTGGAGAGCCGCAGGTTGAGCATGCCTGGTATAGGAGGCTGACCAAAGTTGCAACTAGCCATACGCACCCCCCTGTAGCATTACCTGCCGGGCACGCAAGACACGGACGGACCAAGACCACCAAAGTGGGATCCATCATTACAGAGCAGCTTTCCATACTGGCGCATAGATAGGTGGGCAGTTCCTGAGCCAACCCCTGTCCGTATACCCTAAGACCTATGGATGTCTTAAGAGTAGGGATGCTCAACCTGCTGTCCTCCAGCTGTTCTAAAACTACAACTCCCACCATGTCCCGCTGTAGGCTGCCCACGTATACTGGGAGTTGTAGTTTTGCAACAGCTGGAGGGTCGCAGGTTGGGCATCCCTGCCTTAAAGGGCTTACGACCGCAAATACCATTCTGGCAGTTTTTGGGACGTCCCCCGCAAGGGAACAAGATGGCCGCAGCTTCACTCGTTTGCTGGGCTTGACTGGAGTAGGACCTGCGGAAACACGCTGATCGTCGCTGCGGCCGTATGCTGATGAGAGAACCCCTTTAAGGGCTCATGCACAGGGCTGTTGGCCGGCCATAGCCGTATTGTGGCCCGCATGCAGTGGGTCTGCAATACACGGGCACCGGCTGTGTGCACCCTGCATTATGGATGCAATCCGCATGCGGTGGCCCCACGGTTGGTACCCGTGCATTGCGGATCGCAATTTGCGGTCTGCAGCACGGTCACGGCCAGCACGCGGTCGTGTGCATGAGCCCTAATTGGTAGATATTGCGCACCTCAGGAGATGAAATGTCTTACAGCCTAGCCACAAAAAAAAAAAAAAAAAATTCCAAATTTCTTAAATCAGTATAAAAGGTGGCGCCGGTTATCAGCCAGACTGATCATAATAAGAGAACAGCAGCGAACGGTCTCGGAAGAACTTCTCTACTCGTTCCTGAACCTGGCAGCGTCTGCTATAGATAGATCACAAACAAGACAGATGTCAGGATGGGATTCACCCAAATTAGCGCTTTCCTCCTGTGACTGAGCCCCCGAGGTGCGGCACGGCTGTAATAACGACACCGTCTACACTACGCTGTACTGCAGACCGCGCTCTCTCATCAGATTCTCTCGTCTACTCATCTGGCAATTAATGAAAAAGGGAAACCGTCTTCATTACACAGCCGAGCGCTCATAGGAGACCGCTCCTCTTTAATTACGGGCACCTCTAAATTGCCAGGCTGGAAAACCCAAATTGTCAAAAGATTAAGTGCTGCCCTCTAATAATTCCCCTCCGCTACTGGCCGGTCTCTGCACCACTACAATAAGGCGATTGTTCCACCGTTCCAGGCAGATCTTGGTAAGTAGTCGCATTTAACCCCTTGATGCAGACGCTGCTCATAACAGATTAGAGAGGGGAACGACGGCGCGGAGTGGTCTATAGTCGGACCCCCCACCGATCGGATACTGATGACCTATCCTGAGGACAGGTCATCAGCATCAAAACCTCGGAAAACCCTTTTAAAGTCGCTCGTTTGAATGAGCCCTAAAAGCTTGCATTTTCTGTGTTGTGCTGCTCCTCTGTTACTCCTCCAGAAAATAAGTAAACCCACAACTGGAAGTTACTGTCCACACCGCTGACGGGATGCGTCCCTACAGTCTGACAATTAGAGCTGAAACTGTCATTTCACCGACACCCAGTCCATATATAAATTTCCAGGGCTACGACCACCATGCAATCCAGCGTCCATCGGTGGTCGTGCTTGCAGAATATAGGAAACAGCACCAGCCACTAGAGAGGCCGGCGCTTTTTCCTATAGTGTGCAAGCGTGGCCACTGCTGATGGATTGCAGGGTGGTCGTTATCACTGGATATAAGAAGTGCATCAATCCAGCAAAGGAGGCAATATGGACAACCACAATACATTAGTAAGTGCCTTGTATTCACCTTCTCTACATGATAAATGCCACTTACTGAAGTGAGACAAGCCCTTTAAGGCCCTTTTACACAGGCAAATACTGGGAACAAACCAACCGCGCTTTTATGTACTGGCTACGAAGCCAGTTCATACCCTTCAGGTCCAATAACTCCCATTTTCACCTTCTCTGTGGGGCCTACCTGCAGCTGAACATCTGAAACAGGCATCCAATGAAAGCCCCCTGCTCGCCCGCTCTGAGAAGGTGGCAGGCAGGTGACCGGAGAGGAGTAAATGGGATTATTTTCTCTCCTCCATTATACGCGGTTTGTTTTGCTCGCTGTCAGACGGGCACAGATGAAAGTCCAAGGGTCGCCCGCTCCGTGCTTAATAAACCCTGGTATGAAACGAGTTCATCAGCAACAACACGAGAATCTAGAAGCCGATAACGGGCTGATAACAGCGAGGAATGTCACAAGCATGTCCGCCATTCCAAAAGTCAACCAATAAACAGCCTCGAGGGGGTCACATCCTATCAAAAATTCTCAAACTGGTATATATTTTTTCTTTTTTGGGAAGGGGGGGGGGGGAATTATTTACGGATCTGTAAATATTAAGGATTATTTTTAAGGATATGTCTGCCCTCTCGACATGTACGGTTTAGTAAATTACTCGTATTCCCCATAAAATAACATCTTTTCGCTGTGTTGTGACCACCCACTGTTATTCCTCCTGGAAATGTATGCCTCAATTGACAACTGGGCGTTCACCATGCCTGCTTGTGAAAGAGGCGTGTCCTTACAATCTGGGACCTTGAGCACCAATTGGAAGGTGTATGGACACACACGCCACTGCCAACTTATATATAAATTGGCAACGAAAAGTCTGATATTTACCTTTTTTTCTTAAAGTAGGAACTGGGTTCCTGTGTTATTCCTCCTAGAAATGTACAAAAAACTGACAACCGGGTGTGTCATGCACCGTCTGACAATGTCCAATCTGTGTTCACAGCTTTATTTTTTTGGGCCGCGCCTCTTTCCCAAGCGGGAGTGGTCATGCCTAGCTGTCAAATCAGTCAGATATTTCTAGGAGGAATAACGGCGGAAGGTCACAATGTTGCCTTATAAGAAAAGATGCTCTGAATTCTAGAATTCAATTTTCAGGACAGACACCAAGCAATCATGGCCACGGGTCATTTCTCTGTCCCCTGTGAGATCGCTTGCTGCAGTTGAGCATCCAGGAAGCGAACGCGTTCACCTCGTCTATAATAAAAGTCACAGAAGAGCACCCGGCTTCACCGAGACACGTAAATTGGGGAGAGTGAAGCCGGAGAAAGCTATACCTCCTTTATAAGCAGGCTGTAGATCTCAGGATTGGGGGCAATTAGAGAGCGCCATTTGCACCTAATTTTACAGCTTTGGATGCAGCTCCCCACCCTTTCTATACCTAAATGCACCCCAGGGGGGCAAAATAAGAATTCAAGTTAAATCTAGGGAGACACGGCGACTTTGGATGCATGACAAGATTGCAAGCGTGCTGTGCGACATCGCCGGTGAGGTTTTGGTTGTGTTATTACACGACTGCGACGTGACAGGGATGAATATTTGGGACTAGTTCGCAAACCACAGGCAACTTTTTCAGCATAAGAGATAGATATCAGTTGCGTGCAACCACGGCTCACTTGCGGTTTTCGTTTTTAAGTGTCCAAGGCTGATTTCGTCTATAGCTTTTTGCTGTTGCGTCTTTGCACTTTTGAGTTTTTAGTGGTCTTTTTTTTGTTTAGGTGAAGGTCTATGGGAAATATGAAAAGGACATAATTGCTTTTTTTTTTTTGCTTGTGACGTTTTGGTTCGTTAGGCGGAGTTTTAATCTTTTTTGTCGTCTTTTAAAAAAAAAAAGCAGAATATTATAGATCTTGGAATTTTTTTTTCAGGTGTTTTCACATCACCATAGGGGAAAAAAAAACGGCATGAAAAAACCGCTAGAGGTAAAATATATTGGGGGAGATTTATCAAGACTGACATGTGCTATGTCTTGATAACGCCTGTGCTGCTGGTGAATGGTGGCGAGATGCTTCCTCCGTCAGACTGCACACCTAAACAGGGGAGGCACTACAGGGGGGGAATTATGTATACTGAGGGCACTGCAAGGGTTGGAATTTGAAAAAAAACCCAAAAACTATGGAATTCACACTTTTTTTTTTTATTTTTTTAAACAGCCGTTAAAAATGGATGCAAAACAAGTATTAAAGATGCATACCGAGCTGAGGTGCCAGTCACTCCTAGGGCCTGTCTTCTATGGGTGGTGACTACTGGAAACCGGGAGGTGCGTCTTGGTTGAATATGTCAAAAATCGATTAAGGTGGGAATAAGGTGCGACTCAGAAGGTTTGGGTTTTGATAGACATGAAGGGAATATGTTTCTTCTACTGACTGTCAGATGGACAGTGCAAGTGGCAGACTGTCTCTTCGCTAGGGAAAATTGAGAGGGTTTATTCCTTTTTTTTTTTTTTGCTTTGTGTGGGTTTCAATAATGGCTCTGTATGTCAATTATATGATCGGCTGTCATACTATCTGTAAGAGAGTCCATTTTCTCCGTATAATTTTGAAAAAGTGTTTAATAAAAACGGATCCAAAACGGCCAGAAAATGGATGCACACCCTGATGCAAAATGGCCATGAAAAACTGTATTTAATGGCATTTTTTTTTCACCATTACGAGAATGTAATAGAAAACCACCAGAGCCAAATTCACGTTGGTGGAGAACCTAATGGGAACGCAACTGGCAGCTTAAACCAATACAACAACAAACTGCACACATTTCTGGTCGTGCGACCAAAGTCTCCGTGTAGTCCAACCTGCGGCTCTTCAAACTACAACTCCCACCATGTCCTGCTGTAGGCTGATCACTATAGGCAGTGTGGGCACGCTGGGAGTTGTAGTTTTGCAACAGCTGGAGAGCCTCAGGTTGGCCGCCCCTGTCCTAAAGGAACGTATCACAGTGGTCTGACCACAGGGGCGATATTACCGCCATCCTCCCCCCCAATGTACGACAGGTGGAATAACCTCATCCCGTCGACAACGCAGGAATCAGGAGACCCGCTCGGGTGACACTGGGGTCGCTTCTATTTTCCAGCCTTCTGCCTTCATTCCAGATATCGTCGTCTTCGCTTTGGGCAGAAAAACAAATGGCTCTGCCCTTGACGCTTATCTCCGAGATAGTACTAACAGAGAAGAGATTGCAGAGGAGACTGCACTCAATTACCGCAGATGCAGCATCACGTGTACGGATACCACACCTATTGTCGTTCAAGAGCGGATTTATTTTAATTTTTTTTTTTTTTTTTTTAATTTATTTTACCTCTGACCAATTTGCAAAAACTTCCCTTTAGGTTAAATATTTCTAGCGTTGCAGCACAAGGCTTCCTCTCCAGCATGAATAAATGATCTTGTTGTAAGCGTGCCTCTCCGTACCGGATCAACTTTCACTTTCCTTTCTTCTTTGCGACGTTTAATATTTTATGCTTGTTGCTGCTCCGTCGGTCGGAGGGGGGTAATCGATTAGGAACAGGTACGCCCATCTGATTTCCATGTCTTTACTTTGCAATGGGGGAGACGGCCGAGGAGTTCATAGATATGCTAATAGCATTCACCGCACAGCATGTCTACCATACCGTTCCCGGGAGCACAAAGGGCCATAAACCGCAGATCCCCGGCACAAACAGATGCATTCGGCGCAAGGTGTCCCTGTCGCCGGTTATACAGTTTCGTCGGCCAAAAGGAAACATCAACTAATTACACAAGCGGAGCAGAGAGCTGCAAGGTGAGGCGGCTGCTCCTAAGGTAATTAAAAGGAGACCTGAATGTAAACTGAGAGCGCGGCCGTACCCGACGCCGCTCGCTTATCTCCTGCTGCAGCCAAACGAACATAAGCCCCCCGGACGTACAGGGCTTTATCAGCACCTGCTACAAACACGCCATTCTCCAAGAGGAACCTGCACTTACCAGCAGGTTACATATTAACCCTTCTCACACCGAACACAGATCCACCGTGAAAGGGACGGTGCAAGCCAAGTGACGTGCAGGAAAATGTAGAAAAAAAAAAAAAAAGGGGGGTCTGCCCCCCCGGAAATAAAACATCGCAGCACATCTTCATTAACTTAAAGACAGAACATGTCCGATTCTTGTCTGTTTTATGGATAAGGATAGGACATTTCTAGAGGAGATTGGGGGAGAAAAAAAAAAAAAAAAAAAAGTGGCATCCGCAAATTGTGGACTGCAAAATGGACACGGTCGTGTGTATGAGCCCTTAGGGCCACTGCAATACCAGGCCATTACTTGTAAATTGACATGCCCTTTAGGCCACTTTCACGCGAGCGAGATTTCAGCGCTGGTGCAATGCGTGATGCGAACGCATTGCACCCGCACTGAATCCTGACCCATTCGTTTCAATGGGCCTTTTCACATCAGCGATGTTTTTCACGCATCAGTTCGCCGTTGCATGAAAATCGCAGCATGTTCTATATTCTGCGTTTTTCACACAGCCCTGACGCCATAGAAGTGAATGGGTCTGCGTGTGGATGCAATGCGTGATTCACTGATGGTTGCTTAGAGATGTTGTTTGTAAACATTCAGTTTTTTATCACGTGCGTGCGAAACGCATCCATACGCATCGCACCCACGTGGGAAAAACTGAATGACCGTACGTTTTGACTGCGATTGCGTGCGGATTGGTGCAAGTTTTCCGGAACGCACTCGGACTGAATCCGTGACGCTCGTGTGAAAGGGGCCTTAAAGCTAGACATTACCTCGCCTACTTGTGGAGGTCTGGCTTTAAAAGGGCTTGTCCAACAGCCACACAAATTTGAAGGCAACGTCTCCATTAGGTCTTATTCACACAGTCAGGGTCATTACATGCAGCGATCTCCTCCTCCGCAGCAGCAAGGGGAGGAGCCATCACTATGCCATTGCACGTTCCCGTACTCTCTCGTGGTTTGCCGGCAGCAGATCACTAGTAGACAGCACTACCTGCCGCCGGCAGATACTGATTTGCTCGTTCATCGGCGGCAGTATTACACTGCCAGATGATCACGAACAGTCATTAGCGATTATCAGCCGAAATGTCTGCCAGTGTAATACTGCCTTAAAGGGGTTGTCTCACCTCTTTATTTAAGTCCTCACTGCACGGCTCCTGGGGCACTTCCTGAGCTGTGGTGGGGGGCGGTACCTCTGCTGTGACTGATGGAGCAGGCATGAGGCGCTGGGATAATATAATCCCGCCACTTGCCTACACGTGCACGCTCCTGAGGCTGCTAGACTATCTGAAACACTAGCAGTCTCAGCACTGCACACCCTGTACAGATCGTGACAACCTCTGGTAAGTGGTTGCCGCGATTTGTATCTTACAGGAAAGAATGACAGGGAGGTGGACGGGAACGGGAGCTACTGCGCATGTGCGCGGCCCCGTGCACGCTCACTCCATCAATTCCCGGCCACCAGTAAGCCAGCTTTTTTTCTAGCTGTGCGCAATCGCGGCCACCGCTGTTGCACTGCAGTGGTGGCCGTAACCCCTAGAGACGAGCAGTCTATAAAGAGGACGAAGAATAAAGATAGTGGGGACCAGAGACATTTCTGCTAATTCATCTACAGTAGTAAGTTGCTTATATCGGTGTCATGCACATAATAAATATAACTTGATGAGTTGAGACAACCCCTTTAAGGCCTGCAAATTTGTGCACCTACTGAGCGAGACTAATACACACTTGGTTTGGGCTAGTTACAGACTAGAGTCACGCAGCAGTTTTCTTACAGCCGATTCTCGGCTTATTTGCTGGTCCCCCGTTACAGTGAATGGGGCCGTACAAACTTCCGGCAATATCGGAGCGCGCAGATGACGGCAGGCTGTTCCTTGCCGGATCTCGGACGCTAGTCTGCAACTAGCCAGAAAATCTCTCGTTGCACATGCTGAACATGCCCTTAGGCCACCATGATCCCAGTGTACATCAAAACAGTATCCTATTAGCAGTAGGCAATGATATAATTATTTTTATTGTACAAGAAAGCTTCATTAAAAAGAAATTATTCCATGCAATTTAAAAAATAAGTACGGGTAGTTTTTAGGCGCAGGGGGTAGAGAGCGTGCAGAATCTTTGCCCCATGTGCAGACTACCAACTACAGATCGCAAACAGCTCGTCACCCAGCTTTCCATGAATGAGATACAAATAAGGGCCCAGTTACACAGGCCCGTCATCTGCCTATAATGACATAGCCGGTCAGTTTACTACCATTCACGTATAGCAATCACCATTAGAATGACGTTTGTCGCCGCAGAGTTTGCAGCAGATTACGTTTGTACGAGGCGACATGTTGTCGACAGACGGCGATTATTATTTTTTTTTTTATTTGTTGCATAAAGGATGCGATCAGCAACAAACAATCGTTCTCTCATCTGATTGTCAGACATGTTAAGACGGTGCAGAGTTCGAGAACGATCGCTGAGCTGATCATCGCACCTTGTGCAACTTTAAATATTGAAGGGGTTGTTTACCCCCAGGGGGACCTTCTTTGCAGACCCCTTTTCATACCTGATGCCCCGCCGTTGGGTTCTGGCTCCATCGCCGCACCACCGGCTCTGCAAGTCCTGTGTCAACATCCGGTTGGACACCGGGTCACGTGACCGCTGCAGTGATGACCTGGCATCAAACTGGAGGAGGATATCGAGAGACCCAGGAATAGCGGGGCAACAATGGAGCCAGAAGCCAGCAGCAGGGATCAGGTAAGTGCGATTACCACAGCCGATCCAGCAGAAAAGTCCCCGGGGTGAACAACCCCTTAAAGGGGTTGTTGTCACTTCAGTAAGTGGCATTTATCATGTAGAGAAAGTTAATACAAGGCACTTACTAATGTACAGTGATTGTCCATATTGCTTCCTTTGCTGGCTGGATTCATTTTTCCAGTTGCTGCTCGTTTCCATGGTTACGACCACCCTGCAATCCATCAGTGGTGGTCATGCTTGCACACTTTAGGAAAAAAGCACTCGCCCATGTGCTCTCCCATAGTCCCGACCACCAGAGAGGCCGGCTCTTTTTCCTATTGCATGCAAGCACAGCCACCACTGATGGATTGCAGGGTGGTCTGTAACCATGGAAACCAGCAGTGTGTAATGTGATGGAAAAATGAAACCAGCCAGCAAAGGAAGCAATATGGACAATCACAATACATTAGTAAGTGCCTTGTATTAACTTTCTCTACCTGATAAATGCCACTTACTGAAGTGAGCGGACCCCTTTAAGGGGTTGTTCTCCCCTGGGGGCTTTTCTGCAGGACCGGCTGTGGTAATCGCACTTACCTGATCCCTGCTGCTGGGCTCTGGCTCCATTGTTACCCCACAATTCCTGGGTCTCTCGATGGCATCCTCCAGGGGGTCATCAGTGCAGCGGTCACGTGACCCGGCGTCCAACCGGATGTTGACACAGGACTTGCAAAGCCGGTGGGGCGACGATGGAGCCGGAACCCAGCGGCAGGGGGATCAGGTATGAAAAGGGGTCTGTAGAGAAGGTCCCCCTGGGGGTAAACAACCCCCTTCAATATTGACTGCTGAATTTCTTTCAAGGAAAATACTGACAAAAATTAGCAAAAACATGAAATAAAAGTAAAGGTTGACTTCACAGTCCTCCTATCAGCAGAGGCACGAGGACGGCACACACAGCGGCTGTAACCACGCACAACAAACAACTGTGTTGACTCACGGCCGGAGAACGAGCGAGTCACGCCTATCATCTACACAACATTACACAGCGGGCCGGTGACGGCGACTTACCTCCTCAGACTTCCTTCAATGTCTTTGGTAGCTGCAGCTTCCAATTCTCTGTAATTAAAATCTATATTAGTCCCGGGAAGACACAACAGGACGGCTAAAAGCAAAGACTGAGCGGGCAAGACGTAAACCATGCCCCTGGCACAGTACGAGAGAGACAGCCGGGGGACTCTGCGCTATACAGACACCGCTCATGTATATAGGAACTTTGCTGGGACCTGTAGTACCATACAGTATACGGGAGAGGCCCATACAGATGACTGGTCTGTAACAATCTGCAGACTCAATGCATCTCTGTGCCGTTTACACCCAGGAGTATACGTCATAATGCAATGTGCGGACGGCGAGACTGCAGCATTTACAGGGTTAAAAGTACATCAGTACGGAGATAGATATATATATATATATATATAATGGGTGCAACTGCATCGATCAATGTCCCGTATACAATTATTTATATACATTCATCATACACATATATAGGCACTGTATACATGTATGCGTGTGCACATACTCAGTGTATATGTCGGTGGCTCAGAGGTTAGCACTGGTGCCTTGCAGCGCTGGGGTCCTGGGTTCGAAGCTGACCAAGGACAACATCTGCATGGAGTTTGTATGTTGTCTGCGCAGGTTTCCTCCCACATACTGATAGGGGACTTAGATTGTGAGCCCCACAGTGTGATACTAATGTCTGTAAAGCGCAGAGGAATATGTCAGCGCTATATAAGAGTAGAATAAATAATTGAAAAAAATAAACATGTCGATAACTAGCAGGTATATACCGGTATACATGGAGGCATACATCTATATACTGCAGGTGTATACCGCTATATATGGGGCACAGACATCTCTATACTGCAAGTATATACCGCTATATACGGAGCATACATCTCTATAGTGCAGGTATATACCGCTATATACGGAGCATACATCTCTATAGTGCAGCTATATACCGCTATATACGGAGCATACATCTCTATACTGCAGGTATATACAGAGCATACATCTCTATACTGCAGGTAGATACCGTTATATACGGAGCATACATCTCTATAGTGCAGCTATATACCGCTATATACGGAGCATACATCTCTATAGTGCAGCTATATACCGCTATATACGGAGCATACATCTCTATAGTGCAGCTATATACCGCTATATACGGAGCATACATCTTTATAGTGCAGCTATATACCGCTATATACGGAGCATACATCTTTATACTGCAGGTATATACCGCTATATACGGAGCATACATCTTTATACTGCAGGTATATACCGCTATATACGGAGCATACATCTTTATACTGCAGGTATATACGTATATACGGAGCATACATCTTTATACTGCAGGTATATACGCTATATACGCAGGAGCATATCTACTATAGTATACGAGCATATACGCAATACGGAGCTATACAGCTATATACGGCAGGCATATACGGAGCATACATCTCTATACTGCAGGTATATACCGCTATATACGGAGCATACATCTCTATACTGCAGGTATATACAGAGCATACATCTCTATACTGCAGGTAGATACCGTTATATACGGAGCATACATCTCTATACTGCAGGTAGATACCGCTATATACGGAGCATACATCTCTATACTGCAGGTATATACCGCTATATACGGAGCATACATCTCTATACTATATACGCTACATATACGCAGAGCTATATACGGATCTTGCAGCCTATATACCGCTATATACGGCAGCATACATCTTCTTATATATACGCAGCTATATACGTATATACCGCTATATACGCTATATACGGAGCATACATCTTTATACTGCAGGTATATATTACCGCTATATACGGAGCATACATCTCATACATATACTCTATATACTGCAGCTATATACCGCTATATACGGAGCATACATCTCTATACTGTATATACGCAGCTATATACCGCTATATACGGTATATACGGAGCATACATCTACATTATACTGCAGGTATATACCTCTATATACTATATACGGAGCATACATACTCTATATACTATATACGGAGCAGGCAGCTATATACCGCTATATATAATACGGAGCATATACATACTCTATACTGCAGGTATATACCGCTATATACATCGGCAGCATACATCTCTATACTGCAGGTATATACAGCTATATACTGGACATACATCTTTATACTGCAGCATGCTACGCTATATACGGCATATATACGGAGCATACATCTCTATACGTATATACCGCAGCTATATACGGAGCATATACAGCATACATCTCTATACGCTATAACCGCAGCTATATACAGCATATATTATACGGGCATACATACATCTATAACTGCAGCTATATACGGAGCATACATCTCTATACGGCAGCTATATACGGCAGCTATATACGGAGCATACATCTCTCTATACTGCAGCTATATACCGCTATATACGAGCATAATCACGGTATATACGGCAGCTATATATACGGCGCTATATACGGAGCATACATCTCTATACTGCAAGGCTATATACGCGTATTACTGAGCATACCGGTATAATCTGCAGCTATATATACATCTCATACCGCTATATAACGGAGCATACATCTCTATACTGCAGGTATTACCGCTATATACAGAGCTATAACGGATACTCTATCTCGCAGCTATATAACGCCGCTATATACAGAGCATACATACTCTATATACTATATACGGCATACATGCTATCTCTATTGCGGCATAGGTAAACAGGGGCAGGTGGCCATGGAAGGGCATAGAGTCCTCCCAAAAATGAAGGGAGCAAAGTCCATACTCCGTATTTTTATTATAGCTGTTACTGCCGGTCACCCAGCTTTCCCAAAATCCCGAAGGTCAGACAAATCCCATTTCCAATATTTCAGGAGTATGGGAGAGATGGGTGAAAACCAGTGACACAGTGCCCTAGAGAGAGTGAACCCCATACACAGTGCCCCTAAGAGAGAATATACCCCATACACAGTGCCCTAGAGAGAAAGTACCCTATACACAGTGCCCCTAAGAGAGAATATACCCTCTATACCCAGTGCCCCTGAGAGAAAACTCCCCATGCACTGTGCCCCTGAGAGAATATACCCCATACATAGTTCTCCTGAGAGAAAACACACCATACACAGTGCTCCTGACAGAAAACACACCATACACAGTGCTCCTGAGAGAAAACACACCATACACAGTGCTCCTGAGAGAAAACACACCATACACAGTGCTCCTGAGAGAAAACACACCATACACAGTGCTCCTAAGAGAAAAACTCACCATACACAGTGCTCCTGACAGAAAACACACCATACACAGTGCTCCTGACAGAAAACACACCATACACAGTGCTCCTGACAGAAAACACACCATACACAGTGCTCATGAGAGGAAAACACCTCATACACAGTGCTCCTGAGAGAAAACACCTCATACACAGTGGCCCTGAGAGAAAAACACACCATACACAGTGCTCCTGACAGAAAACACACCATACACCAGTGCTACTGACAGAAAACACACCATACACAGTGCTCCTGACAGAAAACACACCATACACAGTGCTCCTGACAGAAAACACACCATACACAGTGCTCCTGACAGAAAACACACCATTACACAGTGCTCCTGAGAGAAAACACACCATACACAGTGCTCCTGAGAGAAAACCAACAGCCTGGAACACCATACACAGTGCTCCTGAAGAGAAAACACCATACCAGTGCTCCTGAGAGAAAACACACCATACACAGTGCTCCTAATAGAAAAACTCACCATACACAGTGCTCCTGACAGAAAACACACCATACACAGTGCTCCTGAGAGAAAACACACCATACACAGTGCTCCTGAGAGAAAACACACCATACACAGTGCTCCTGAGAGAAAACACATCATACACAGTGCTCCTGACAGAAAAACACACCATACACAGTGCTACTGACAGAAAACACACCATACACAGTGCTCCTGAACAGAAAACACACCATACACAGTGCTCCTGACAGAAAACACACCATACACAGTGCTCCTGAGAGAAAAACACACCATACACAGTGCTCCTGGAGAGAAAACTCACCATACACAGTGCTCCTGGAGAGAAAACACACCATACACAGTGCTCCTGAGAGAAAAACACACCATACCACAGTGCTCCTAAGAGAAAACTCACCATACATAGTGCTCCTGACAGAAAACACACCATACACAGTGCTCCTGAGAGAAAACACACCATACACAGTGCTCCTGAGAGAAAACACACCATACACAGTGCTCCTGAGAGAAAACACATCATACACAGTGGCCCTGAGAGAAAACACACCATACACAGTGCTCCTGACAGAAAACACACCATACACAGTGCTCCTGACAGAAAACACACCATACACAGTGCTCCTGACAGAAAACACACCATACACAGTGCTCCTGACAGAAAACACACCATACACAGTGCTCCTGAGAGAAAACACCTCATACACAGTGCTCCTGAGAGAAAACACACCATACACAGTGATCCTGACAGAAAACATCTCATATACAGTGCTCTTGAGAGAAAACTCAACATACACAGTGCTCCTAAGAGAAAACTCACCATACACAGTGCTCCTGAGAGAAAACTCACCATACACAGTGCTCCTGACAGAAAACACACCATACACAGTGCTCCTGACAGAAAACACCATACACACAGTGCTCCTGACAGAGAAAACACACCATACACAGTGCTCCTGAGAGAAAACACCTCATACACAGTGCTCCTGAGAGAAAACAGACCATACACAATGATCCTGACAGAAAACATCTCATATACACAGTGCTCCTAGAGAAAAACTCACCATACACAGTGCTCCTAAGAGAAAACTCACCATACACAGTGCTCCTGACAGAAAACACACATTACACAGTGCTCCTGAGAGAAAACACCTCATACACAGTGCTCCTGAGAGAAAACACACCATACACAGTGCTCCTGAGAGAAAACACACCATACACAGTGATCCTGACAGAAAACATCTCATATACAGTGCTCTTGAGAGAAAACTCACCATACACAGTGCTCCTGACAGAAAACACACCATACACAGTGCTCCTGACAGAAAACACCATACACAGTGCTCCTGACAGAAAACACACCATACACAGTGCTCACAGTGCTCCTGAGAGAAAAACACCTCATACACAGTGCTCCTGAGAGAAAACACCTCATACACAGTGCTCCTGAGAGAAAACACACCATACACAGTGCTCCTGACAGAAAACACCTCATACACAGTGCTCCTGAGAGAAAACACACCATACACAGTGCTCCTAAGAGAAAACACCCCATACACAGTGCCCCTGAGAGAAAACCCACCATACACAGTGTCCCTGAGAGAAACACCCCATACACAGTGCCTCTGAGAGAAAACACACCATACACAGTGTCCCTGAGAGAAAACACACCATACACAGTGCTCCTAAGAGAAAACACCCCATACACAGTGCCCCTGAGAGAAAACACCTCATACACAGTGCTCCTAAGAGAAAACACACCATACACAGTGCTCCTAAGAGAAAACACACCATACACAGTGTCCCTGAGAGAAAACACACCATACACAGTGCTCCTGAGAGAAAACACCCCATACACAGTGCCTCTGAGAGAAAACACACCATACACAGTGCTCCTAAGAGAAAACACCCCATACACAGTGCCCCTGAGAGAAAACACCTCATACACAGTGCTCCTAAGAGAAAACACACCATACACAGTGCTCCTAAGAGAAAACACACCATACACAGTGTCCCTGAGAGAAAACACCCCTTGTACAGCATTTTCAGATTCAGTAGTAGTCCCAGAAGTGAGACCTCTCCAAGATCATAAAGTGATCGCATATCCAACAAAGTACCATCACTACAAGATGGAAGTTAAAGAATTTATAGCATAATTGATGTAGATGCTAGATTCCCTTCAGGCTGAGAGCCCAGGGGGTGTGTCCTTTGTCAAGGGGGAGGGGGTGTCCTTTCTGCTGCTACTCTCTCCCTGTAACTGTCACAGCTTCCAACATTATATATGGCTGTTGGCAGTTGAAGGATGTAATTGAGCATGTGCAACCACCTCAGTAGGTGGACGCGCACATTACTACACAGTCATGAAGTAAAAATATCTCACGACCGGAGCATTTTTTTTTTTTGTAAAAGCCAGTAAATTTGTTTTTCGTGCTGATTTAAAGTAAAATAACATTTAACGCCGGCATAACTTATTTCAGGGGGTCTCTACTGAGATCAGATCTCTTTAGGGCAGTTTTTTAGTAGGGAGGCAGCCAAAAAGACGTCTGTGATCGACTGAGAGGAACATAATTTCCCCGGGGGTCTTAAGCCCCTTATGTCAATAGAAACATTTGAGCGGCTTAAAGGAGACAAGGGCTCTTTTGTGGCTGAACATAACATGCTTGGAAGGTAAGTCAGACAGTACATTGTGCGCAGGCGGCGTGCCAGCTACTGACACTCTCCACTAATGAGCTCCTCTTGGCAGGTCTGTGTTTAGTTGTGGAACAGCAAGTCATTAATATTTTAATACAAATGATCACAGTGTGAGCATCGAAATGTCTCCGATTAACCAAGACCCCGGGAAACGCTGAGATAATATTTTAGAAAATTATACACGGCGCGTCCCATGTAAACAGAAAACGGCGTTCACATCAAGCGATGCAAATATATTACGGCTTTATTCCCAGTGGCTGGATCACAGCGCAGAGGCTGTGGGCTGTCTTCTCTGCTCTCCTGCTGTTCAGGTGCAACCCACTGCACAAGGGGTTAACATGTCTGGGGAGAGAGGGGTTAAAGGGCATCTGTCAGCAGATTTGTACCTGTCCCATGTGCACTTGGCAGCTGAAGACATCTGTGTTGGTCCCATGTTCAAATGTGTCCGCATTGCTTAGAAAAATGACGTTTTAATATATGCAAATGAGCCTCTAGGAGCAACGGGGGCGTTACCATTACACCTAGAGGCTCTGCTCTCTCTGCAAATGTTGCACCTTCTCTCCACTTTGATTGACAGGGCCAGGTGTGATCACATTTATGCTCAATCAAAGTGCAGAGGGCGCGGCAGTTGCAGAGAGAGCAGAGTCTCTAGGAGTAATGGTAACGCCCCCATTGCTCCTAGAGGCTCATTTGCATATAATAAAACATCAATTTTTTCAGCACTGCGAGCACATATGAACATGGGACCAACACAGATGTCTTCAGCTGCCAAGTGCACATGTAACAGGTCAGCCAGTGTCATAGGTAGAAAACTGCTGACAGATGCCCTTTAACCCTTTCATGACATCTGCTGTACATGTACGGCGGATGTTGATTCTTCAAAGAAGGCCCCCTCGCTCCAGAGCAGAGCAGGCACCATAGCCGTCGGGTTTCTACTATTTCACACAGCAGTCAACTGGGTCTAATGTCTGTGATCAGTGATAACGCCGATCGCAGACATTTCTGGTCACTTCACTCCTCCATCATTGGTCACTGTCTCGGCTCTGCATCTCTCCTAAGTGGTTTTCAGACGCGAGAGTGTCAGAAGGTCTGGCCTAACATCACGGTGAGTGGTGCCCGGTTAGACAGTGGGCACTGGGGGCAGAGCGCCAGGTGTGAAGGTAAAGGTAGACGCTCGTGTTTTCAATCCTCCTGTTTCATAGCCGCACAAACGAGGTACATTTTGTTGGGATCTGCTGACACTGTAATGTGTACCCCTGGCTGTGGAGCCCCCCTGTCTGCCATATACAAAACTGCAGAAAAAGAAACACCAATAATGGCAAATTTTGCCTCGGTCACCAGGTTCTAAGGCCTCCTCCACACAACCATTGGCGTATTCACCCGACGGAGGCTTTTTTCAACATGGAAGCGTAGGGCGATGTATGACTACACGGTGGTCGAAGTTGAAGATATATATTAGGGAATCCTCCCAGTGTATACCTGGTACCAGGTCCACTGCAGATTCAGGGTGAATTCAGACGACCATATGAATGAGTCCGCATCTGTTGCAATTTTGCAGAACGGGTGCAGACCCATTCATTTCAAAGGGGCCACAAAAGATGCGGACAGCTCACTGCGTGCTGTCCGCATCCGTAGTTCCTTTTGACAGCCTTGCAAAAAAGATAGATCGTGTCTAGAGATGAGCGAACGTGCTCGTAACGAGCACTGTACCGCTCGGCTCCCCTGCGCTCGCATGGGCGCAGGCAGCCGCTTCCGTCCTCCTCAGGAGGACAGAAGCGGCTACCTGCGCCCATGCGAGCGCAGGGGAGCCGAGCGGTACAGTGCTCGTTACGAGCACGTTCGCTCATCTCTAATCGTGTCCTATTCTTGTCCTCAATCGCTGACAAGAATAGACATTTTTCCCAAAAAAAAACGGATCTCAGACAGAAATAGCTCAAACGGTTGCCAAAAGTGCATAACTGATGCACAGGATCCGTTTTTTTTCTTTATTTTTCTATTCTTCTGACGGATCAGAAGAGTGGAAAAATAACGGTGATGTAAACTTACCCTAAGGGCTCATGCACACGACCGTATGTATTTTACGGTCCGCAAAAAAACAGATCCACAAAAAACACGGATGCCGTCCGTGTGCATTCCGTATTTTGCGGAACGGAACAGCCGATCCCTAATAGAACAGTCCTATCCTTGTCCGTAATGCGGACAATAATAGGACATGTTCTGTGTTTTTGCGGATTGGAAATACGGAAACAGAATGCACACAGAGAAACTTCTGTTTTTTTTTGAGGACCCATTGTAATGAATGGTTCCGTATATGGTCTGTAAAAAAACGGAACGAACATGGAAAGAAAATACGTTTGTGTGCATGAGCCCTGAATGTGATTCATGGGATCTAATATTCGTTTGCCTATATAATCATTACCTAGTTAGGGTCTAATCTTCCCATGCATGGAGGGGATCCTCTATGCCCCCCGGGGCGTTTGCCCCATTCGCAGTGCCGACGCTTTCGCAGACATTTCAGCAGATATTGTCCTTTTTTTGTCTAAGCGGGAAGGTTTCACTGACAGGGCACAAGCATTGTGTGGTGAAATGCTTTCCTAGCAGATTAACATGGAGGTTGGGCTGGAGGATGAGGCCGGTGAGGCTGAGGGGGTAGCGCGGCCTGTGCTTCTCTCCTAAACCTTTTTTGGGAAACCTGCCAGCTGTAAAATGGAATCGCTGTGCCTGGAGCGCTGCCGAGCTCTGCTATTCCCAGTTCTCAGGAGCGCTCTGCATTACCATAGCCTCCACTTTACCCTGTATGGAAAAATCTAATTTTTTTTTTTACCTTTCCATCTTAACAGAACCTTACCCCTTAAATCGCGTTTCCTCGGTGCTATGGTTATATCTCGTCCTGGGAAAGCTGGGTAGCAAGCAGTTTGATATTATTTGTAGTCACATAGAACAGGAAAGCGGGCAGATAAAGGCAGACCACAGTGCGGTGGGTTTTGCAACGGCGCCTCTTACCTCTCGATTGCATAAAACCACAGTCAAAACCTCCTCCAGCATCACAGCCGTCTACATGTAATGCAGTGGAGCTCCTACGTCCTTCCAGCATATGGGCTCAGTGATATGAATGCATGTATCATGGATGGGTTTCTATGGGACTAAGGCTCCTTTCACGCTAGCGTTTCTAGTTTTTGGTATTGAGATTCATCATAGGGTCTCACTACCGGAAAAAAAACGCTTCCATTTTGTCTCCATTCATTGTCAATGAGGACAAAACATAACTGAAGAGTACGGAGCGCTCCATAATGTATTCTGTTCCGTTCTCATACCGGAGAACAGCACGCTGCGGTTTTCTTTCCATCCGGGGATGCGGAGCAAGACGGATCTGGCATGACCCATAATGCAAGTCAATGGGACGGATCAGTTTTTTCTGACACAATAGAAAACGGATCCGTCCCATTGACTTTCAATGGAGTTCATGACGGATCCGTCTTGGCTATGTTAAAGATAATACAACCGGATCCGTTCATAATGGATGCAGACGGCTGTATTATCAGTAACGGAAGCGTTTTTGCTGAACCCTGACAAAACGCTGGTGTGAAAGTAGTCTAATACATGAGGCTCTCAATCCAGACGCCGTAGGTCCGCAGTGCCAGTGCACAAATTGTGCAAGGTCTAAACACAAGACAGAGAAAACATGGGCACATTTCTAATTTAAAGGGATTTTCCCTTCATATGTATTTATGGCATATCCATAGCATACACCAGGAATGACTGATGGTGGGCCCCACCTCTTGGACACCTCCCCTGATTTGCCAGGTAGGTGTTGGCTTTTCATAACCAGCATCCATATTCATCGTGGCCAAGATGTGACGTTATCCCCTAGGACGGGGATCAGCAACCTCTGGCGCTCTCTCTCTTCAGAAACTACAACTCCCAGAAACCTTCATTCACTGCTGTAGGAGTTAGAAGAACAGCCGAGCATGTTTGCATGCTGGGACTTGTAGTTTCACAAAGGTTGCTGATCCCTGCCCTAGGATATCCACAGGAATGGGTGTGCGACCACTGGGACCCCCACGATTCCAGAGGTGGAGCCCGTACATATCGTACATTTATGGCATAGCCTATATATCCGATGTGCCATAAATGTCCAGATGGGACAGCCCTATTAATGGGGCTAAAGCCATGGGTGGGTTCGCAGCACGCAAAATGCAAAACCGTTCCCCCGATCTGATGGCATCCGCCCTGCCGCTCCATTCATTCTCCATGGGACCGTCGTAAATAGTTGAGCACTGTACTTGGCTATCTCCTCCCATAGAGCAGGGTTCCTCAACTCCAGTCCTCAGGGCCCATGTTTTCAGGATTTCCTTATAACTCATTCACACGTCAGTGTTTGGTCAGTGATTTGGAGCCAAAACCAGGTGCGGTTCTAAACACAGAACAAGTGCAAATCCTTCCCCTATATCTTATGTCTGTGGAAGCTCCAATCCTGGTTTTGGCTCACAATCACTGATGGAAATCACTGACCAAACACTGACGTGTGAATGAGGCATTAGACTGTGCAAGGACTCTCCCCCCCCCCCCCCCCAAACTGGTAAGACCCAGATAGACCTTTATTCAAAAGACTTATAGTAGGAATAATTGAGGAATTGCACAACATATAGTCGCAAGAAAAGGATTGTTAGCACATGCGGAAGACATGTCAGAAGAGGCCTCGTCCACATACGTTTTTCACATTGATTTCATTGGAGTTAAAAAACGGAGTTTAAGACAAGGAGAAAAAAGTAAGGTGGGAGAGATTTTCCTTGTGTGTTAACTTGATTTGTAGTCCTCCAGCTACAGCAAACCCTAATCATATATTTACTGTACTGTATGTCCCCATCTAGCAGGTGCTCCATGGACAATGCTACTAAGTGTGTGTCCTGTGCAATGTATGCATGCCTTGAAGAGCCATTCGAGGGTGAATACATTTGCACTAGATGCAATCACGTTGCATATTTGGAAGCCCAGATCTTGGATCTAAATAAGCAGCTTGGCATACTTAGGGGCATTGAACACCTGGAGAGAGGCTTAGACCTCACAGTGCAGGCACTGGCTGGGGTCAGTGAAGAGGAGGAGGGAGGAGATGGGCAAGAGCAGGACTATCAGGTCAGCAGTTGGGTTAATGTAGTAAGGAGGGGTAGAGGGAAAAGTGCCAGGGAGGCTAGTCCTGAGCTGGAACACCCTAGTAAATATGCCTCTTTGGCTGATATTAGGGATGAAAGCCCAGGACCAGCGACACTGCAGCAGGCTGTTTCTCCTAGACACCAGGAGGATGACCGCTGCAGGAAGGATGGGAACAGGAGAGCAGCAAAGGCCAGACAGATGCTGGTGGTAGGGGACTCTATTATTAGGCGGACAGACAGATGCTGGTGGTAGGGGACTCTATTATTAGGCGGACAGACAGATGGTGGTGGTAGGGGACTCTATTATTAGGCGGACAGACAGGGTCATCTGTCGCCGAGACCGTGAATGCCGAACAGTGTGTTGTCTCCCGGGTGCTCGGGTTCGGCATATCGCGGATCGGATTGACAGATTGCTGGGTGGGGCTGGGGAAGACCCGGCGGTCATGGTACACATTGGCACCAATGACAAAGTCAGGGGGAGATGGAAGGTCCTTAAAAATGATTTTAGGGAACTAGGAGAGAAGCTCAAGTCCAGGACCTCCAAGGTAGTGTTTTCAGAAATACTACCAGTGCCACGAGCGTCACTAGAGAGACAACGGGAGATTAGGGAGTTAAATAAGTGGCTCAGAGGCTGGTGCAGGAAGGAAGGGTTTGGGTTCATGGAGAACTGGGCCGACTTCTCTGTCGGCTACAGACTCTACAGTAGGGACGGGCTGCACCTTAATGGGGAGGGTGCAACTGCCCTGGGGGAAAAAATGGTTAGACGGCTGGAGGAGCTTTTAAACTAGGATCTGGGGGGAGGGTGGGGGTAATACTAATAAGGGGGTAGATAGTGTAGATAGAGAGTGGGTCATAGTCGGGGAGAGTGGGGGGTTAGTGGGGGTTGGGATTAGTGAGGAATGTAGGGAGAATATTGGGCAAAACATCAACCAAAGTAACCCAAAACCCCCGGATATTCACTTCACAGGTAATAGTAATTTAAAAAGGGGGGTAAAAAATATACATAGACCTCTTAAGTGTATGTACACTAATGCCAGAAGCCTGACTAATAAAATTGGTGAACTGGAATTAGTGATGTGTGAGGAGGACTATGACATAGTGGGAATAACTGAGACATGGCTGGATGATACCTATGACTGGGCAGTTAACGTACAGGGTTACAATCTTTTTAGAAAGGATCGCCAAAACCGGAGAGGGGGAGGGGTCTGCCTTTATGTAAAGTCCTGTCTAAAGCCCACACTGCGGGAAGATATAAGTGAGGGACATGAAGATGTGGAGTCACTGTGGGTAGAAATAAATGGAGCCAAAAACAATAATAAAATACTAATAGGAGTTTATTATAAACCCCCTAGTATACCAGAGCCCATAGAAAATCTACTTCTAAACGAAATAGACGAGGTGGCAAATCATAATGAGGTTGTTATTATGGGAGATTTCAACTACCCAGATATAGACTGGGAAACTGAAACCTGTATATCTCATAAAGGAAACAGGTTCTTGGAAATAACCAAAGACAATTACCTTTCCCAACTGGTTCAGGACCCGACTAGAGGGACGGCCATACTGGACTTAGTATTAACCAATAGACCTGACAGAACAACAGATGTGCAGGTCGGGGGACACCTGGGAAATAGTGACCATAACATAATAACCTTCCAATTGTCATTTAAAAGAGCGTTTCTTCAGGGAGGAACAAAAATACCAAACTTCAAAAAAGCTAAATTTAGCCAACTAAGAGAGGCCATAGGCCTAACTAACTGGGACAAAGTCCTCAAAAATAAAAATACAGCCACACAATGGGATATTTTTTAAAGCATCCTAATATCTAATTGTGAGAGGTACATACCTTATGGGAATAAAAGGAATAAAAGGAACAAGAAAAAACCAATGTGGATAAACAGAACTGTAAAGAAAGCAATAAATGACAAACAGAAAGCATTTAAATCACTAAAACAGGAGGGGAGCGAGGAAGCATTGAAAAACTATAAGGAAAAAATAGAATATGTAAAAGACAAATAAAAACAGCCAAACTAGAGACCGAGAGATTAATCGCCAAAGAGAGTAAAACTAACCCTAAAATGTTCTTTAATTATATAAATGGTAAAAAGTATAAACCTGAAGCTGTCGGCCCCTTACAGAGTAATGAGGGGGAGTTGCAGAGAGCGATGAGGAGAAAGCAAAGCTACTAAATATCTTTTTCTCCACTGTATTCACTGAGGAAAATAAACTGTCAGATGAAATGCAGAATATAAAAGTAAATTCCCCATTAAAAGTGCCCTGTCTGACCCAGGAAGAAGTAGAGCTGCGTCTTAAAAAGATTAAAATAGATAAATCACCAGGACCGGATGGCATACACCCCCGTATCCTAAGAGAATTAAGTAATGTCATCGCCAGACCCTTATTTCTGATATTTAAGGACTCTATACTGACAGGGAGTGTTCCACAGGATTGGCGCATAGCAAATGTGGTGCCAATATTCAAAAAGGGTCCAAAAACAGAGCCCGGGAACTATAGGCCGGTAAGTTTAACATCTGTCGTGGGTAAACTGTTTGAGGGTTTTCTAAGAGATGCTATCTTGGAGTACCTCAATGAAAATAAGCAAATAACTCCATATCAGCATGGCTTCATGAGGGATCGGTCGTGTCAAACCAATTTAATCAGTTTCTATGAGGAGGTAAGTTCTAGACTAGACCACAGCGAATCAATGGATGTCGTATATCTGGACTTCTCCAAAGCGTTTGACACTGTACCACATAAAAGGTTAGTATATAAAATGAGAATGCTTGGCCTGGGAGAAAATGTCTGTATGTGGGTAAGTAACTGGCTCAGTGATAGAAAACAGAGGGTGGTTATTAATGGTACATACTCAGATTGGGTCACTGTAACTAGTGGGGTACCACAGGGGTCAGTATTGGGCCCTATTCTCTTCAATATATTTATTAATGATCTTGTAGAAAGCTTGCACAGTAAAATATCAATTTTTGCAGATGACACTAAACTGTGTAAATTAACACAGAGGAGGACAGTGCACTGCTACAGATGGATCTGGATAGACTGGAGGCTTGGGCAGAAAAGTGGCAGATGAGGTTTAACACTGACAAATGTAAAGTTATGCATATGGGAAGGAATAATGCAAGTCACCAGTACATACTAAATGGTAAAATATTGGGTAACTCTGACATGGAAAAGGACCTAGGAATTTTAGTGAACAGCAAACTAAGCTGCAGAAACCAGTGTCAGACAGCTGCTGCCAAGGCCAATAAGATAATGGGCTGCATCAAAAGAGGCATAGATGCCCGTGATGAGAACATAGTCCTGCCGCTTTACACATCACTAGTCAGACCACACATGGAGGACTGTGTACAGTTCTGGGCTCCTGTGAACAAGGCAGACATAGCAGAGCTGGAGAGGGTTCAGAGGAGGGCAACTAAAGTAATAACTGGAATGGGTGGACTACAGTACCCAGAAAGATTATCAAAATTAGGCTTATTCACTTTAGAAAAAAGACGACTGAGGGGAGATGTAATAACTATGTATAAATATATCAGAGGTCAGTACAGAGATCTCTCCCATCATCTATTTATCCCCAGGACTGTGACTGTGACGAGGGGACATCCTCTGCGTCTGGAGGAAAGAAGGTTTGTAGACAAACATAGAAGAGGATTCTTTACGGTAAGAGCAGTGAGACTATGGAACTCTCTCCCTGAGGAGGTGGTGATGGTAAGTTCACTAAAAGAGATCAGGAGGGGCCTGGATGTATTTCTGGAGGTAATAATATTACAGGTTATAGTCACTAGAGAGGGGTCGTTGATCCAGGGAGTAATTCTGATGCCTGATTGGAGTCGGGAAGGAATTTTTTTTCCCTAAAGTGGGGAAAACTGGCTTCTACCTCACAGGGTTTTTTTTTTTTTGCCTTCCTCTGGATCAACTTGTAGGAAAACAGGCCAAACTGGATGGACAGAGGGCTTTTTTCGGCCTTATAAACTATGTTATAAACTATGTTAATGTGTCTGTTCACACATAAGTTTTTTTTTTTTTTACTGTGTGTGGGTCAGTAAAAAATCTCCAAGAACTGCACTTCTTTGGTCCGTCATGCGGACCAAACGCTGCCCATTGATGGCATCCGTGTTGCGTCCGTTTTTTCACTGAAGACTGATAGGAGATGACACACTGGGGGTAAAAACGGACACACGGACCAAACAAGGATTCTTCACGGACTATGGCGGTGCAGGTTTGGGTTTCTGCAATTGTCCTATCTATGTGAACGGGGCTTGCAGAAATCCAAAACAACCCCAGTCAGATGAATGGAACCGAATTTTCCGTGTGAATGTGGGAACTGTAATGGACTATGACGTATCAGTTGTCACTCAGCTTTCCCAGAAACAGATATCTCTTGACAAGATGAGAATAGAGGAACCCTCCTCCCGTCGTGTAGCATTTAGCGACATCTGGAAAGCTTTCTATTCACTACACGGCGTCTAAACCGCGCCGCGGACCCCCCGTCCTTTCATCTTTCCTCATCCATATTTATCAAGCAGCAAATATCCCGACTGTAGAAGTAGACAGAAATAAATAAGACGTTGCGTCTTTGCATTTGCCTTCGCTATCAGCAGATTTCGGCGCCGGAGGTGAGATTGCAGGCTGGGAATTAGTCTGTCAGCGCTGTCAATGTGTATTCCAGTCAGGCACACAGTCAGTGACAATAGGCTGTGAGCACACAGGAAGCCTCGGCTCAGGGGACGGCGCGGGGACCTTCTCCAGCTCCTATTCTGCCTTTATATGACATTCCCCTCCCTGACGGCGTGATAGCCACTGTTCTACAGAGACGACCTTATGTGACTTCCAGTCCTGTTAATTAGCGAAGACGTATAATAATCAAGAAATTATATATATATATCGCTGTGTGTTACAACCAGAGTTCTGCAGCAGAAATTGACGTATTTTGGATTTAAAATCTGCACCGCAGATCAATTTACATTGTGGATTTTTATTTTTTTGCTTCCATAGGTTCTCCAGGTGGTGACCTCTGTCACTGGCAGACCAGCAGCTCCACCATACCTGATGGGCACAAGAGGCATCAGAGGGGCATTGGCCTTGCCATCATTGATTGCAGAGTTCTGCGCTATGTAGGCTGCCAAAGAGAAGGCAGAGGAGGTAGGGATGAGCCAAGTTCAGCGTACAAGGTTCAGGTTATCGAAGAATTCCGTTATGGATTCCTCTATAGGTTATGGTCTGTGGTAGCGAAATCCATAACAACATTCTTAGATAACCCGAACCTTGTACGCCGAACTTGAAAACACAAGTTCGCTGAACCCTAAGGGTCCCCTTCACACGACCATGTGAATGGGTCCACATCTGTTTCGCAATTTTGCAGGATAGATGCAGCCCCGTTCACTTCAATGATAGCGGGCAGCCGCAGCTCCGCAAAAAAAAAAAAAAAACATGTCCTATTCTTGTCCGCAATAGTGGACAAGAATAGGCATTTAGAATGGGGTGCTGGGCCGTGTGTTCCGCAAATTGCGGAACACACACCGGTCGGCATCCGTGGTATTGCGGATCCGCATTTTTGCGGATCTGCAATAGCACAAACCTTAGGGGGTTTTAAATCACTCCTGTCATCTCCTCACAGTCCGGGCTCATACACAAGACCGTATTTCGCAACCGTGCCTGATCCACAGTTTTTTGTGGATTGTGCACGGACCCATTCATTTCTACTGGTCCACAAAAAGAAAAAAAAGAAAAAAAACAGACGTCATCTGTGTGTACGTCCTGCAAATTTTAGAATGTGTCCTATTCTTGTCCATATTGCAGACGAGAATAGTAATGTCTAGTAATGGGAGTGAGAAATATGCGGAGTGCACACGGAAGATGTCTGTATATCGCGGACCGAAATATGGACACGGTCGTGTGCATGAGGCCTCTTTTAGAGAGGAAACCCGACCTGCACCAGGCGGTCTCTCAAAGACCAGTGCCATAAGATGTCATTGCAGAGTTACCCCCTACGTCATCAGTGAGATTGAGAGGTTACTTAAGGGTTAAAGGGGTATTCGGAAAAACCTTCGTATGCAGAGTTATGGAATTAGCCTGCTGAGATAGCCTCCATAACTGAAGGGCCTCCCCGGGCAAGTGTATGGCTGAGATGGGAATATCCCTTTAACGGCTCACGCACACGACCGTATGTATTTTGTGGCCCGCAAAAAAAAAAATACGGATGACATCCATTTGCATTCCGTATTTTGCAGAACGGAACAGCTGGCCCCTGGACAATAATAGGAGAATAATGTTCTATTTTTTGCGGAACGGGCATACAGACACGGAATGCACACGGAGTAACATTCGTTTTTTTTTTTTTTGCGGACCCATTGAAATTAATGGTTCCAGAAAAAAAAATTGAACGGACACGGAAAGAAAATACGTTTGTGTGCATGAGCCCTAAAGGGATTGTTCTCATGAAGCAACCCCCCTTCCATCTGCCCTATTAAAGCCTATAGACATCATAGAGAGGGAGGTCCAGTAAAGAGCGGCTTTCGCTGTGACTGAGCAGTGCCCTTCATGTATGGCGGCTGGCATGTAAAGCTACAAATGCATGGCTGGCAACAGCCTAAAGCCTTAGGGCACCTTCACACGCGGCAGATTGTGTGGCAGAAAATTCGCGACTGAAAATCATTTCCATTAATTTGAATGGGGCGGCAAGCACATGGATCTCTGCAAGCTCCACTAAGGTGAATGGAACTGATTTTTAGTCGCAGAATTTTCTGCCACAAAATCTGCTGTGTGTGGAGGCGCCCTTATGCCTCATTCACACGTCAGTGTTTGGTCAGTGATTTCCATCGGTGATTGTGAGACAAAACCAGGAGTGGAGCCTCCACAGACATAAGATATAGGGGAAAGATCTGCATCTGTTCTGTGTTTAGAGCCGCACCTGGTTTTGGCTCAAAATCACTGATGGAAATCACTGACCGAGCACTGAGGCCTCGTTCACATTTCCATTTTTCACGGACGTGTGCTGTCCGCATTTTCCACGTATACATATTG
The DNA here is from genome assembly GCA_900303285.1 of Rhinella marina. Classification (NCBI taxonomy): domain Eukaryota; kingdom Metazoa; phylum Chordata; class Amphibia; order Anura; family Bufonidae; genus Rhinella; species Rhinella marina. The sequence goes on from ONZH01017938.1 coordinate 154,841, forward strand.
ATTTAAATGTGTCTGTTCACATTTCAGTATTTTTTTACTGACTGTGGATCAGTAAAAAAAATCACGGGGACATGCACTACTTTGATCCGTGATGCGGACCAAGCACGCCCATTGAAGTCTATGGGTCTGTAAAAATCACTGACACAAGATGGATGGAATCTGTGTTGTGTCCGTGTTGCGTCCGTTTTTCACTGAAGACTTATAGGAGATTCTTTGGAAATTAATTTACAACTGAGCAACGTCAGTGAATTACGATGACAAACCGTTGGTAAAAATGGACCAACCACGGATCCTTCCCGGACATCTTTACAGATGTAACACGTACGCTTTTTTTCACGGACGTGTCACTGACATGGAAATGTGGACGAAGCCTGTCTATGTGAATAAGGCCTAACCCTGTGATTGTTTCCAATCGCCAGAGGATTCAGAGGAAGCCGATCCCATGGCAATCAGCTGATGGTGGGACTGGCTTTAAACTTTAAAGGGTTTGTCACTGAGACATTCCCTTTAAATAACTTTTGGGGACTTTTTATGTGTCATAGACACCAGATTGTCAGTAGATCCCATCACTGTATAATAAGGGCTTGTTCACATATTCGCTCGCCTTTCCGTTAACGGAGCAGAAGAATGGAAAGGATGGATTTGTCACATAAGGGCTCGTGCACATGAACATATTTTTCTTCCGTTTTCGTTCCGTTTTTTTTACAGGTCCGTATGTGGAACCATTAATTTCAATGGGAATTGAAAAAAACGGAAATGACTGCATTCCATGTCCATATATAGAACATATACTATTCTTGTCCATTTTACAGACAAGGACAGGCATTGTTACAATGTATACGCAAAAGAACAGATGCAACACGGATGTCATCCGTTTTTCTTTTAATGGATTCATTTTTTACAGACTGCAAACTGCGCTGTGTGCATGAGCCCTAAATGAACCCAAATGGAGCCTACGGACGCCACAGCCTATAATGGGATCCTTTAGGTTTCCTTTCAGGTGATCGACAAAGTCTCCGCTATGAAATCGATCCCCTGAATCGAAACCTAGTGGATCCCATTATAGTCTGTGGGGTCCGTAGACGCCATTCGGCTCAGTTATGTGACGAATCCAGCCTATAATGCAGCAGAAGAACGGAAAGGCGAGCGCAGATGTGAACTTACGGGACTAGTTTTCGTCTTTTCTCTGCCTGTTGAGTTGCGTGATTGCACTCAGTGACTCTGCCGAACGTAAAATTGCTCATTTTCCCCGGAGTTCACCTGCGCTGTGAGGTCGCAGCCTTGGGCGCTCCCTGTTCTCCTGTCACATTACATATAAATACCGCGTTTTTCTCGCTTGATTACATTGAGTATTCGCCAAGGGAGAACCTCCTTTCACTTGCTCTTTGTGAATGCATTGTGGGTTGTAACGTCCTTGAAAACCTCACATTTTTTTTCTTTTTTCTTTTCCTCTTTGAAGCCTTCAGAACTGAGGCGTCCATTGTGTGCCGTACCGCAGGAAACCAGAGGCCGAAGCGTACAGTGACAGTCCTAGAAAGACCAGGGTCAGGCTGCATTCACACTTCTGTGTTTAGATGGGCGTGGATAATTTAGATTGTTTTCTACTTTTTTTTTTTTAACTACAATCTATTTTTCCATTTCTTCTTTTTAAAGAAAAGAAGAGCCTCTCACCCCAAAAGACCTTTTATTTTTAGAACCTTTTTAACAAACCTAGCATATTTGTGGATTACTTGGACGCCATTCCTTTCAATGCCCTCCATTTAACGCCACATTTCCCCTGCAGTGGACGCTGCGGGGTAAACGTCTGACCAGGTGCGTTCTGCATGATAATTGACTTCCATACGGAAATTGAATGTGCATGGGTAATGGTTCCACATACGGTCCGCAAAAAAAGTGGAGTGGACACAGAAAGAAAGTACGTTCGTGTGCATGATCCCTCAGTAGTACAAAAATATGATTATACAGTCACTCAGATTCTAATTTTGTGAGTCAGGGTCTCTCATGCCATCACGGTCAAAAAATAACTCTGTAAGTTGTAAGGAGACTATGGGCGCACAGAAAGCACTATGTATGTACGACTTATGTCATAAGTGACACCCACACAGCAAAACAGGTGCTCACCTAACACAAAGACTAGCTCAGGAGCAGGGTATAGCAATGGAGTCATGCTGTGTCTTCAGGTGCACGACCTCTGCTCCACTGCCAAATGTGGCTCTGGCTGTTTGCTTCGGACTTTGCTCTGCGTGCACTGATATACGTGCTGAGCTGGTAGCTTGGACGGGTTTAAATCACACTACAACAGCGTTCCCCCCTCCGCCAAATGTCACAACCACTGTGCCCCCCGCCGCTTCTTTCATCACAGCCACAGTCATACCGCTGAACTCCTGCTGCCATAATGTGTCAGGAAAGCGGCAACTGCAGAGAAAAATGACTGAATATAATAATATACATTAGGCATAACCTAAGAAAGCTGGGTGACTAGCTATATCTGTCACCCAAGTAAAGGGGTGTTCCCCTCTTATTAAGTGAAGGTGTATCGGTAGGCCGTGCCATCACTGACCGTTGGAGGCCCATCCTCTGAGAATGAAGGGGCTGCAGAACTGGTTTAGGGGTATATGCACACAGCAGTCTAGTTTACGCAGATTAAACGCACGGATTTTTGCTGCATTTCCGTACCAAATCCACACAGAAAGCCTCATGTTTTAGGCCACTTTCACATGTCCGTGATGACATCTGTGACAAGATGGCCATCGGTTCATCCGTGAAGAGGTCCATGAAGGCGTTTGGTCTACTTTTTTCCACTCCGTGTGTCATCCGTATTCCACGTACACTGCCAGGCTGAAAATCAATCTCCTATCAGTGGTCCGTGAAAACAGGGGCGGACTGGGAACTTAAAGTGGCCCTGGAAAAAATACCAAAAGGGGTCCCCTTTTGTAGTTGGGTGCAAATTGATGGAAGGCAGGGCCAGCAATACCATATTGTGGCACATTATACCGCCCCAACAGAGCCAAATACCACAGTCCATCACAAATACATCCCCAAAAACTCCACTGGCCGGCCGTGAGGAGGGTCCAGATGGCCCCCTAAGCATTGGCCCACCGGGAAATTTCCCTGTAAGGTTTATGGCCAATCCGCCCCTGTGTGAAAACCACAAACCAAACACGGACTCTTGGCCGTCTTGTGTCAGTGGTTTTCACTAAGCTATAGACTATGCTGTGTATGAGGGATCTGTGATTACGGAAAAAAAATTGTGCATTCTCTCGTTGTGCCACCATGATCCAGATGAATGAATGAGTGGTCCGTGGAGACCACAGACAGCGCACGTCCGTGATTCAGTGATGTGTAAAAGAGGCCTTACTTGTGGATTTTAACATGGATTTGCCCCAGATCTCACCCTCTTCACTGAAAATCCACACAAATAATTGACTTGCTGCGGATTTCAAAATCAACACCGTTGGTCAATTTCAACACCACGTACTTCTTAGGCTACTTTCACACTAGCGTTTTTGCTGGATCAGTCATGGCTCAGCAAAAACACTTCCGTCATATTGTATGTAATACAACCGTCTCTAAAACCATTGTAAGTCAATGGGGGACGGATCCGTTTTCTTTTGTGTCCGAGAAAAAGGATCTGCCACCATTGACTTACATTGTGTGTCAGGACAGATCCGTCATGAACACCACTGAAAGTCAATGGGGGACGGATCCGTTTTCTATTGTGTCAGATAAAATGGATCCGTCCCCATTGACTTACATTGTGTGTCAGGACGGATCACATCACGGAGAGAAAAAAGCCGCTTGCAGCATTATTCTGTCTACGACGGGGACGCAACCAAACGGAACAGAATGCATTTTGGAGAGCTCCGTTTTGTTCAGTTCAGTTTTGTCCCCATTGACAATGAATGGGTGCAAAACGGAAGCGTTTTCCCCCGCTATTGAGATCCTATGACGGATCTCAATAGAGCAAAGGGGAAGCGCAGATGTGAAAGTAGACTTACGGTCTCTCACCATCTTAGGGCGGGTTCACAACACGTTTTATGTCTCGGTTTGACGTATGCGTTACCCAAAAAAAGTATACAAAAGCGCAGCACACCACATTCTTGTATCCTGCACAGTCCGGTAACAAAACATATACTTTTTTTTTTTTTACAATAGTAAAAAAATATATACGGTACCTTTTTTTTTTACAGTGGAACTCTATGGTGAACGGATACCACTGTATGGCATCAGTCTGAGGCATCCGTTTAACGTATACGTTATGGGACGGGAAAACCTTGATGTGAATCCGGCCTTAGCTGGTACTGTATTGCGCTGTGGATTTTTTGCACGAAAATCAGTGTGGAAAAGCTACATGTAATATGCATCGTGTGCACATACGCTTAGGGTACGCTCATATGGCTTATTTTAACGCTGTCGAAATCCGCCACATACACCACAGCAGAAACCACATCATTTTCTGCTGCGGTTGTAAAGTGTAGAGGCTGCTGACCTGCTCATGGCCCAGCACCACCCCGAACAAACAGCCATCACGGCTTCAAGCAGCAGGTGTGTGCACAGGGTGCCAAGAGGAGACATGTTGCTTCTTGGTGCGGTCATGGCTTTAAACCGCCACCCACAGACACCACATGGCTAACGGCAGAATTTTGGCATGGTATCCGTTCAAGAAACGCAGTGTGAACGGCCCCTTATTGTTGCTTCCCTTTCAAGTGAATAGGTTTGGCTGCAGTTCCCTGCACAACCAGTTGGCCAGGAGCGCCACTGTGGAGGAAAAACCTAGAAGAGGGCACAGCGCAAAACCAGCCCTGCATCCCCTTCATTCTCTGTTTCAGTGGAGGTCCGAGAGGTCAGACCCCCACCATTGAGGGCGTATATGCCATCACTTTTTAGATGGAAATAGTGCTTTAACGAATGGTCAAACATGGCGGAATTTCCGTAGAAAATTCCGCAACGAACCTGGGGCAAATCTCCATGCGTTTTCACCCTACAAAGGAGGAAATCCACTGTGGAAATCCGCAGCATGGATTGACATACTGTGAATTTAAAATCCGCACCACTGATCACTTTACAGGGTTAGGCCTCGTGCATACGGCCATTGCCGGCCCAAAAAAAGTGGGTCCACAATATGCGGGCACCAGCTGTGTGCACCCAACATCGTGGATGCTAGGGCTGCAGCAAACGATTATTTTTTTAATCAAGTAATCTATGGATTAATCCAACGATTAATCGAGTACTCTTATTAGAAATAACTAATTAGAAGAATGTTTACCTTTATAAAAAGTTATCAGACCACCCCTGTGCCATCAGCCCCCAGTGCCACCAGCTTGCCCCCCAGTGCCACCAATGCCTCCAGTGACTCCAGATGCCCCCCATTGCCACCAGCTTGCCCCAGTGCCTCCAGCTTGCCATCAGGTGCCTCTAGGTGTCCCCAGTGCCACCAGCTTTCCCTCCAGTGTCACCAGCTTGCCCCCCCAGTGCCACCAGCTTGCCCCCAGTGCCACCAATGCCACCAGCTTGCCCCAGTGCCTCCAGCTTGCCCCCAGTGCCTCCAGCTTGCCCCCCAGTGCCTCCAGCTTGCCCTCCAGTTCTTCCAGCTTGCCCCCCAGTGCCATCAGGTGCCTCCCAGTGCCATCAGCTTGCCCTCCAGTGCTTCCAGCTTGCCCCCCAGTGCCATCAGGTGCCTCCCAGTGCCATCAGCTTGCCCCCAGTGCCTCCAGCTTGCCCCCCAGTGCCACCAGCTTGCTCCCCATTGCCTCCGGGTGCCCCCAGTGCCACCAGATTGCCCCACAGTGCCACCAGCTTGCCCCCCATGGCCTCCGGGTGCCCCCCAGTGCCACCAGATTGCCCCACAGTGCTTCCAGCTTGCCCCCCAGTGCCTCCAGAAGATCGGAGCATGTTAGTGGTCACCCAGCTTTCCTAGGAGCAAACATAAGAGGGGATATGGGAACCTTGACAGAAATCAGGCGAAAATACAAGGCTAAAAGGAGTTGTGAAATGCTTGTATAAAGTCGCGCGCCATATTTTGGTGCCAGTTATTGGTGTGTAGTCATCTCCGTAGCACGCGGAAGAGAAGTGTCACATGCCTCGACAAGTTCATCATGACTCGTGCACCATTTTTAGAAATTTGGCATCATTTTCAGCTACTACATTCATCTATCTTACGACACAAAACGAAAAATAAAAAAAAATAAAAATCTATCTTACGACACCATTGCCAAATGTCCCCCCAGTTTATATAATTGCATTTAGAGGGCTGGGAAAGCTGGGGCCACGACCCCCTGCGGGCCGATTTAACAGAATTGTTAGTGCAATATCTGCTCCGGAGATTAACAGCAGGAAAATCACTTGCCGGGAGGACTGCGATCACTTTCAGGATCCTTCGCTCAGCACTTGCAGACAGATATGTTGTAGCAGGTGCAAATACCCCAGCAGGGTCTATTTATACAGAGTCGCCTCTGAGCATAGCGAGTCACAAGCCTTAATCTTCTGTCTGCCACACCGGTCGTCATCGGACTGACAAATGCAGCTTGTTTACCAAGGAGGAAGACTCGGAACCAATATGTCATGACATCCAAAGACTCACCCTCTGTAGGAACCTGTTCTTTTATATCATAACATATATGAAGTCTGTGAAAGTATATAAGAGGCAGGTGTACCCAGTCACATAAACCTCCACCATGTTTTGCCACTAATAGACTGGTGAAAGCACGCAATTATGGATTTCCTCTGAGGGTGCTCCCAATCGAGATGAAGTTCATTAGGTGGAGTTAAAGGCTATGTACACCTTTGGGAGCAATTTTATTTTATTATTGCATTGTACTCATTTTGAACTAAAAATCATTCTTTCAAAATGTTGAGCCCCTTTCTCTGTGCAGTCTTGAGATTCTCTAGTAGCAGGCTCTGTACTTTTACTGTGTTCCGTCAGGCAGCTCAGCTGACGGCTCCTTGTCTCTGATCTCTGACCTTATAAACTGTCGTTATGGCTCAACTCTTATCTTATTGATAAGAATGTGGATTAAATAAGTGTTTATGACCTTTTAGTAATTTAGAGATAAGGTTACTTAGATGACTGGCACAAAGTGAAAGCAGATTCACACAGCTAGACAAACAGTTAATCTTTTCTGACAGAATGGCTCAATATTTTTACTAAAGATCAATTGAAAAAAAAATTATTTTTTGCCCAAAATGAGTAGTATTGCCCCGAAGGTGTACATTGCCCTTAACCCTTAGAGGACCGTGCAATTTTCCATTTTTGCGTTTTGTTCTTTTTACTCCCTGCCTTCTTCGAGCCATAGCTTTTTTATTTTTCTGTTCACATAGCTGTATGACGGCTTATTTTTTGTGGGACAAGTTATACTTTCTAATGGCACTATTTAAAGGGGTTATCCAACCTCTATAATGACCCGCTCCCATTGCCCCGGCCCCTTGTATACATTATACTTACCTGCTCCCCGGCACCCGCGTCGCTCCGGATCCCTGCACGACCGCTGCTGCATCTAGGGAGGCTCACCCCCGTCATGGCCTGCTATTGGCTGCTCCCCCCAACGGTGAATGTTTTGATCCAAGTGACGGGGAGATGCATGGGCGGCCGTGCAGGGATCCAGAGAGAAACGGGTGCCTGAGTATTGGAGGGGGGTTGGATAACCCCTTTAATATTGCAAATGATGAGTGAGGAGCTGGAAAAGAATTCAAAATGGGGTGGAATTGGAAAAAATCCAGTTGTACCAAAGTTTTATGGGATTTCTTTTTATAGCGTTTCCTACGTGGTAAAATTTACCGGTTAGAATCAGCGGGGTTTTAACCAATCGCAGATCTGTAAGAAACGTCGTAACCATTGCTATTTCTTGTCATAACGGCCCTGCAGGCCGCTAACCAATAATCCGTACTGTCTCCATCTTTATTTATGACCCGTATCCCTGGAGGTTGATTGCACCAAATGCAGCGGTGACAGTGATAATACGTGCGGCATCTCTGTGTAGTGACGAACCAGAGAGTGGAGCAGTCAGGTAAAGGTGAGGGCGCTGTTCAGAGATGTGTTACCATGACGACCCTCCCGTGCTAGTCGTACCTAGGGAGCGAGGTCTTGTTTCTTCCCCTCTGGAAATGGAGATAAGCGGTGTAGATTCACAGGCAGGCAAAAAGTTGATTTCAGGCGAAGCAAAGATGGGGAAGGGGGGGGGGTGCGCAGTTATAAATAATATATCAGTCTACACCCACAACCTGGGTAATGAGAAGCTAATGGTCGTATTGTGTATGTATATACATGTACGGTGTGTATAATATATATTTTATTGAATACTAACCTCTCCCACCGCACCGATAAAAACCATTATATAAACGGCTGAATTGCGTATCTTTTTTATAGCCCTCCTCCTCTTTTTTTATAGGATGATAAAACACAACGTAAAAGGAGCAGAAAAGTTAATCTCGTGAAAGGAGCGATGAGGTCCGTCGTCCTCTATTATCAGTCGTGACAGGTCGAAGACTAAGATGAGCAACAGGATCACTACGTAAGGCCCCATTCACACGACCGACCCATTCATTGCAAAAAAACGTGCAGCACACCATATGCTGTCCGCATCCGTATGTCATTCCGCAGTCCCACAAAAAAGATAGAACATGTCCTTATCCGTTTGGTTGACAAGAATACGTAATGTTACAATGGGTCCGCAAAAAAATCAGGTGCAGCACGGACGTCATCCGTATTTTTTGCGGACCACAAAATACATGTGATTGTTTGAATGCACCCTAAAGCTGGGCATACACATTAGATAAATGTCAGCCGAACCCGCCGCCATCTAATGTGTATGGGGGACGCCTCTCTCCCTATGACTGCTGATGGGGCATGTTAGATTTCAACTGCCCAACCCTTTTTGTTTTCAGAGAGGTGAGCGTCTAGAGGGGGTTCCTGTTTCACTGTTCAGGACACATGCCTGCTCGGCCGAGCCAAGCGTGCATGTATGTTGGGAGAGATGTCTGTCGACCAAATGAACATTCGGCGAGCAGCTGTTGACTGTGTATGGCCAGCCTTAAGCTCTGTGCACACCGCACCAAATCCACACCAAAATCCGCATGTGTTTCTTACTCATGATTTGTCAGGGGCAGAAAAGCAGAGAAAGGCGACCAGCTTGTATGTCAAATGTATCCATAAGGCTGTATTCACACGACAGTGATAAATGGCCGTCTTCAGAACCAAAGTCTATGGAGCTATTCAGATGTCCTATTTTTGCTCATTTCCAGAGCCAGACGGACCACATTGAAATCAGTGGATCTATTTTTAAGGACTGTTTAGATCAGGGATCAGCAACCTTTGGCACTACAGCTGCTGTGAAACTACAACTCCCAACATGTACTCGGTCATTCTTGTAAGGCCCCATTCACACGACTGTATTTTTGGTCTGCAACCGATCTGCATTTTTTGCGAATTAAATAATTCCAGTGGGTCCGCATCCGTATGTCAGTTCCGGAGCTCCGCAAAAAAACAATGGAACATGTCCTATTCTTGTCCATATTGCAGACAAGGAGAGGCATTGTTACAATGGATCCGCAAATAAGCGGATGCATCACGGATGGCACATGGACGTCATCTGTATTTTTTGCAGATTTGCGTTTTGCAGACTGCAGAAAATATACGGTCATGTGCATTCACCCTAAAGGGCTCATGCACACAGCCGTTGCCTGGCAGCCGCGAACAGCGGGTCCACAATATACGGGCACCGACCGCGTCCACACTGTATCACAGTGAAAGGAGGATACTGGGGGTTGTAGTTTCAGACCAGCTGGAGTGGCGGAGGTTGCTGAGCCCTGGTTTAGACCAAAGTGCACCCGTCTAAGGGGCATTGAAAATGGGTACACTATGGAAAAAAGGACCTTTCAGGGGTTTTAAAAAAATAAAGAATACTCATCTCATCCACTTGCATGCGTGTGAACACTGAGGCTCCCATCATGGTAATGTCACATGATCACACTGCTCCCACGTGTGCAAGAGGTGAGATGAGTACGGTATCCATATTTTTGCCGCCACCAGCCGATTGGGGGGGGGCACTAGTGGAGGCGTTATTTATACTACAGGAACTAGGGGGTCATTATTTATACTGGGGGACACTGTGGGGGGTATTAGGTGTACTGAGGGCATTGCAGGGGTTAGGATGAAAAAAAAACACAATGAAATTAATACTTTTTGATAGTCGTTAAAAACAGATAAACGTGTTTTTTTTAATGGGATGCTTGGATCTGTGTAATTTCTGATGTTGTATGCTATTTCTTAAATCAAAATTAAAGGGTTATTCCCATCACAGACTATGGGGGCATATCGCTAGGATATGCACCCATTGTCTGATAGATGTGGGTCCCACCTCTGGGACCCACACCTAGAACAAGAACGGAGCGGGGAGAGTTGTGGCTGGAGGACCCCGGGTTTCCCAGGGTCCGTCCATGACCAGGCGCTGAATGGGAGCGCACCGCACATGTGCGGCCACCGCTGGCTCGGCTATTTTCGACGGCCCCATAGAAATGAATGGTGGCCTCCTCAGCTTTCCCCGCTCCGTCCTCCATGTAGGTGCGGGTCCCACCTCTGGGACCCGCACCCATCAGACAATGGGGGTATATCCTAGCGATATGCCCCCATTGTCTATGATGGGACAACCCCTTTAAAAAGGAAAAAAAGACGGACAGAAAATGGATGCACACAAGGGTGCAAAATGGGTATGAAAAACTATGTTTTGATGGCCAGTATTCATGGGCCCCATAGACTACTGTTGTTCTTAAAACGCTTGTGTGACGGCTGTAAAAAATGTGTGAATATAGCCTAAAACTAGGGCTCCACAGACGCTTGTGGGCGATCGCAGTGAAAGAAAAAATTGTGCAGCTACGGCAGGGCTCCTCACCATTGTTGTATGTGTTCATTGCAAGGGGAAGACTGGGGATGACACTGTGTGTTTACCGCCATCTATATACAGTGTATAATAGTCATGCTTATAATGAGACAGCGCAGTATAACAGGATTACAGCACTGATAGCCTCAGCATCCCCACAATAGCACCGTCGCCCCCCAACTCGATGATGATGTGTTCTTCTCTCAAGAACCAACACCCAAGGGTGTCCGACAACCCCCGTCAAATACAATCTGCGCCTATAACAATATAATATGGTGCAAGATCTCCAGAATACGCATTATAATAAGGAGCCGCTGTGTGGTGAGATAGCCGCGTCTTGTGCAATGACATCATCGGGCATTAGCATAAGTCGCTGCACCTTCACACCGCTTTATACATGTCGTGGGGGGCATCTGGTCCCCTGGGCGGGACTGTGACCTTTTGCTATTACTACGCCCCTGGCCTACAGCCATGTTTTCTTCATCTCCCATTACACTGCATTGCTGCTGACAATCCCACACAGGCTCCTATTCAACCTGCCTATGTTTATATAGCTGCAGTCTCTCAAGGACGCTACAGGGAGGGGGGGGGAGGAGAGGTGTCCCCGCTTGCCCTGGTACTCCGCCAGACTTTTTAATGAAGGGGAGGCGATTGAAGCCAGAGCAGACTGGGTAGGACTCGATTTAGACTGGCAGGCAGGATGAACCCATCATTATTTCAATTTTTCTGACTCGCTTACAGTAGGAAATCACACATCGGGGGAGAAATGCAAGAAAAAAAAGGAAATCTGCCTCCGAGATTGTCGTCACAAAATTAAGAAAAAAAAATAAAATAAGGAAAACAGGGCGTAGGAAAGTCACAGCGGTCGGGTTATGAACGCCGGATTCGAGCGCAGTAGTGAGAACAGAAATACCTCCAGGGAAATTAATTGTGAGGAGGAGATATACCCTTGAAAGCACAAGCTCATATTTATACCCAGGTGTAGAGAACAAACATCCGTCACCTCTGGGGCTATAATTATACATTTATTACAAGAATGGTGAATGTGATACGTTCTGCCAGGGGCAGACTGGGAACTTAAAGTGGCCCTGGAAAAAATGGTAAAAGTGGTCCCGTTTTGTAGTTGGGTCCAAATTGATGGAAGGCAGGGCCAGCAATACCATATTGTGGCACATTATACCACCAACAGAGCCAAATACCACAGTCCATCACAAAATACATCCCCAAAAACTTCCACTGGCCGGCCGTGAGGAGGGTGCAGGCAGCCTCCTGGGCATCGGCCCACCAGGAAAATTCCCTATAAGGTCTATGGCCAATCCACCTCTGCAGGTTGGTCGCTAATACTCTGTGATAAGTCAGCCATTAACATCACTTTTTTTTTTTTTTTGTCAATAGACACCAGCAGATCCCTTCCATTGACGTTGCTTTATTGGCAGATAAGCAGCGCTGTGGATGTCAGGTAACTAACCCTCATCCCTATAAGGCCCCAATCACACGTCCGCAAATGGTGCCCGCATCCGTTCTGGAACGGGTGCGGACCCATTCACTTTCAATGAGGGCACAAAAGATGCGGACGGCACACAGTGTGCCATCCGCATCCGCACTTCCGTTCTGCTGCTCCCGAAAAAAATAGAACATGTCCTATTCTTGTCCGAATACACAGACAAGAAAAGGCATTTCTATTATGTGCGGTCTGCAAATTGCGGAACGCACATGGCAAATTGCGGATCCGCAAAACACGGACACCGGACACACGAACGTGTGAATGGAGCCTAACCCTGGATACACACGCTGCCTCTTTTGGCAAGTTTTTTTTTGTAGTTTAAAAACACTGCGGTTTGTCCGGAATCAAGAAAAAATAGATCAAGGGGTAAATGGGGAAATAAAATGATAACAATTACTCATCTGGGGCCCCGTGATGATGTTTCTTTACAGTGTCGGATCGGTGACATTACATTGACACACGGCAATCATTGGCCTCAGCGGTCATTTGTGCCAACGTGACATCACCGCGGCAGCACAGTAATGGCACAGGGGAGCGGTGTGGAGGCTCGGGAGTGGTGGGAGATTTAACAGATAAGTAAGGGAGCACTGACACATTGCAGGAAATTCCCCCAGAAAAGCAGCGACATAAAGATTATCTTATGAGGCTATTCCGCAGTTTAAGGGTGCATACACACGACCGTAGTGTTTTGTGGATCTGGCCGTGTGCATTCAGCAATTTGCGTACCGCACATGGCCACAACTATAATAGAAAATGCCTATTATTGTCCGTGATTGCAGACAAGAATAGGACACGCTCTGTCGTTTTTTGCGGGGCCGCGGTACGGAACCACAGATGCAGACAGCACACAGAGTGCTGTCCACACCTTTTGCGGCTCCGTTGAAATGAATGGGCCGTCTGAATGAGCCCTAAAACATATGTTGCGGTTTTTCTGATGTAGGATATCTCCATTTCATTGGGGGATGTAATCCGCATCAAAATTCACATAGAAATCCATATCCTGTTCTACAAATAAAAATCTGCAACAACTCATCCACACCTTTGTAAGAATCCACACCTGCGAATTTTCCGCACGCTAAGGCCCCTTTCACACGAGCGAATTTTCCCGCGCGGGTGTGATGCATGACATGAACGCACAGCACCCGCACTGAATCCTGACCCATTCATTTCAGTGGGTCTGTGTACATGAGCGTTTTTTTCACACATCAGTTCTGCGTCACGTGAAAAACGCAGCATGTTCTGTATTCTGTGTTTTTCACGCAGCCCTGGTCCCATAGAAGTGAATGGGGCTTCCGTGAAAAGCGCATTGTATCCTGAAGCAAGTCCGGATACAATGCGTTTTTTACTGATGGTTACTAAGAGATGTTGTTTGTAAACCTTCAGTTTTTTATCACGCACGTGAAAAACGCGTCAAAACGCATTGCACCCACGCGGAAAAAAATGAACAACTGAATGCAATCACAGACAAAACTGACTGAACTTGCTTGCAAAATGATGCGAGTTTTCCTGAACGCATCCGAACCTAATCCGCCACGCTCGTGTAAAAGCGGCCTAAGGCAGGTACCCAAGGAGCGGTCTCCCAAAAATACTTTTATAAAATGAAGTGTGATGTTCGGCTCATCCGACCTCCTAACAGGAGCAGTGTCTGACCACTCCTATAGGCTGTAATAACTTCTGCCAGGACACTACAAAGTCCTCCGGTTCTTTACAAGTACTTCTCAGTTAACAGTGTAAACTACTAATTCTAAAAGAGTCTGCCCCTCACCCCCAGTGTATTATGTCACCGAGTTAAATACGGGATGTCTGCTCCTCATGTGTACCCTGGGCCCCATGCATTCATCCTTATTATACCTCAGCGCTGGATGGGATCCAGAAAGCATAGACCGGAGATGAGGCCTGGAGACAAGTGTGAGAGCAAGAAAACTACCGGCGTAAACAAGAGTCGCAGATATAATTAGTGGATAACCAGCGACGTATGAAACCACAAAGAATAGACATATGTTTAACGTGGTCTCATCTTGTGATCACCCCAGGTCCCGCTCATGACACCCCTGGCAAAATCACTGGACAGCCAGGCAATGTAGTATTATATGGCTGCCCGAGTCCACCAGAACAGGAGACACCAATACAGACACTAGTTCATAGAGGGGCACTAATAGGACAAGTGAGGGATTTGCCTTCAAGAGAAGAATCAAAGTGTCTCTTATTATTTATTAAAGGTAATGTGTCACGCCAAAAATAGGTAAATAGGTTGTTCAGCCCTGGGTACCTTTTCTGCAGACCACCCAGCGTGGCCGGACCCACAGGGGCAATCATACTTACCCGATCTGCTGGCTTCCAGGTAAATCGCTCCCCCTCAGGTGCTGTAGATCTCAGGTCTTCTCACGTCAACATCTGGCTGCTGAAGCTTATGAGTGGCCGCAGCGGTGAAATGTCATGTGACACATGGGTGACACTCCACTGCTGCAGCCAGTCATTGGCTTCAGCGGCCATGTGACCAGATGTTGACGCAGGGAGGCCCAAAAACTGCAACACCCAAGGGGAAGCAATGGAACCAGAACCCTGCGGTGGGGATCAGGTAAGTATAATTCTAACCAAGAGTCTGGCCTTGCTCTGGGGGGGGTCTGCAGAAAAGGTCCTGCACCTTACAGCATCTAGAAGATGTAGTAAAAATAAGCAAGTGGTTGCATAAGTGAACACTGAATTGCTGGCTGCAGCACCCTGCACAGTCGGGTGGTAAGGGCACCATTGTGCGGGGAACACAGTAAAGGGACTGTATTGCCAAATCAGTACTGTAGCCCCTTCATTCTTCAGACTGGTGGAGGTACCAGTGGTATGCCCTGACTTCATGAGAAGGGAATATGACGACGCTGTCGTCGGTCTTTACAAGGCTTAGGACTAACCAATTTTTAGACTTAAGTCCTGCTTATATGAATGAAGGGTTTGTTGCAGTGTATGGTCACAGAGCCCGGTTGTTCTATGAGTAGGACTAGTTTGGATATAAGCAAGATCCCATGTTCCCACTATCGGGAACACTATCGGACCATTAGGACTTGGACCCACGAGGCCGGTCATTTTGGAAAGGTCTCTGACCCAGTCATCACACCAGACAAGAACTAATCTGCAGCCATATTTTGGCCATCTGACTTGGCCTACACCAGTGATGGCTAACCTCCGGCACTCCAGTTGTGGTGAAACTACAACTCCCAGCATGCTCCATTTATGTCTATAGAGTTCCGAGAACAGCCAAGCAAGTGTGCATCTTGGGAGTCGTAGTTTTACCACAGCTGGAGTGCCGGAGGTTACTACACGGACAGCGCCGCACCTTCTCTGTAGCTGCGTAGCAGGATATAGAAAAGTCTCCATCCTTCGCCTCAGCCCAAAACATTGCCAGCCAGCTACCAAAAACTAGCGTTCTGGGCGCCCTCCCTAAATAATACAGTCCAGCACTTTACATCACTCAATTAAATCTGATGAAAACAGCAATTAAACCCAATCTCATACAATTCATCCCATGAGATTATATCTCCCCCTTGTAAAAAAAAAAAAAAAACTTCCAGTATTTTTCTGTTCAAATGAGTATTTGGAAAAACCTCTCCCGGGATGGCTGATTAATTTCCAATCCCATTAAACTCTATGGATGCGATTAATTGCCCAAAGCTGATGGGGGAGAGATTACACTGTAACGCAGGGCATCTGTGGACGATCATTACATTACACTATGCAGTGATTACGAATCCTTCAAACAATTAGTTACAAATCGCTGTTCAGGGTCACAGAATTAATTGTAGCTAAAAATCGCCTGTGTAGCCTGAAACGCGCAGACACCAGAATCCTGACACTGTCTGTATTATTGGGACTCAATTCTTAAAACATTTGGGGCAAAAAAGTGGAACTATTAACCCTAGCAGTCGGTCGATTTTCAAGATGGAGTTCCCGGGGTGATTATTCTTACTTCTGGCACCCCTGATTCAGTCGGGGAAGCAACAGCCAGATGGGTATTCCTCTGCAGGGTAATGTAGTATTACATGGCAGCCATTCAAGGGAACGGCCTTCCTTATATTACAAGGATGGCTGACATCCGTCAGATTGAATTAGCTTTCCGTTTCCTCCTCAGTGTGAGACCCCCCCTCTTTATCATTTTCATAGGCTGTAATAAGACATATGGACAGGGGTTGATGAGACAATCCCATGCTAAATTTACCAGTGTAGGAAAACCAGACCTGTAGCTTATTGCTGGGGGTGGCAAGTTTGGGACGCCCCGTGATGTTCATATGACCCAATAGGCCTCCCAGTACAGCTCATTATAGGCGTAAAAATTTCCTTCTGACCAGGGTAGACTGAAGCTGCCCCATTACTGATTTGTGGTCACAAAAAGATTTGGACATCGACCAATTATTTTTTCCAGCAGGGGGCACTGTTGTCAATATGTAGTATTAGGCCCCTTTCACACGATCATGTTTTCCGCGCGTGTGCAATGCGTGACGTGAACGCATAGCACCCGCACTGAATCCTGACCCAGTCATTTCAATGGGTCTGTGTACATGAGTTTTTTTTTTTCACGCATCACTTCTGCGTTGCCTGAAAATCGCAGCACGTTCTATATTCTGTGGTTTTCACGCAGCCCTGGCCCCATAGAAGTGAATGAGGCTTCAGTGAAAAACGCATTGCATCCGCAAGCATGTCTGGACGCAATGCGTTATTCACTGATGGTTGCTAAGAGATGTTGTTTGTAAACCTTCAGTTTTTTATCACGCGCGTGAAAAACGCATCAAAACGCATCGCACCTGCACGGAAAAAACTGAACAACTGAACGCAATCGCAGACAAAACTGACTGAACTTGCTTGCAAAATGGTGTGAGTTTTCCTGAACACATCCGGACCTAATCCGTCACGCTCGTGTGAAAGGGGCCTTAAGCCTCATTCACACGTCAGTGTTTCACGGACGTCTGCTGTACGTGTTCTCCACTGACATCACACGTCCCTATTCATTTTAATACAGTGTTTCATCACGGTCCGTGGGTCAGTGTTTTTTAGCACGGATGCATGTCCTATCTTGATCCGTGTTCCCGGATCCCTCACGCCCATTCCGTGAAAACCACGGATCCCTCACGGATGACATCCGTGTTGTATCCGTGTTTCACGGATCATTATGAAGAGATGCTTTGAAAATTATTTTTCAGCTGTTCAGCGTCAGTGAAACACGAACGCAACACGGACGGCAAAACACGGACCCAACACGGATCCTTCACGGACAGCTTCACTGATGCCTCACTGACCACCTGCTCACGGATTTGAGCACGGACACAGACGTGTGAATGAGGCTTTACACAGCACTCATTGGAATGTGTAAATGACTATGCAATACAAGGTCTTGAAAGACCTCCAGGGCGAGAGGCACTATTTGCAACAGCTCCCCCTGCTCTCGTCTAATAGAAGGGGGCGTCTCGACTGGGGGGTGTTCCCTTCATGACTTCAAGGCTTCTGCTACATGTCGACATTTGTCGCAGAAAAGTTGTGCAACATTTTTTCTGATGATGGCGTTGCAATGTGACTACGACGTGACAGTCACAAAAAATCCAAGTCGGATATTTTTGCGACTGCCGTGTCACAGTTGCAGTATGTCGCATGGCGACACCATTGACTGTCATCAGTCATCATGTAGCCAGACCCTAATAGGGCGTATAGAAAAAAGCTTGTCCTGATGCATGTACCGCACCATACTAGCAGGGGGTGCACATCCGCAACGAGACCTCATGGATCCCCCCCCCATCGTGGCCACGTCCAACTAACAGTCACCCAGCGTGATGAATCCCTAGCAGCTGTCATTAGGTGCAAACAAGGGAAATCTGCATATGCTCTATGCAAATGAGGGCCATTTTGGCACAGAGCCCCGGGAAACATCACCTACCTCTAGAGGATAAAGATGCATGAGGGTTCCCAGAGACAGAGAGCCGGCAGAAGAAGGCACAGTGTCACCGGCGGCAGCAGCTGGACGTGTTCCTGGGAATCCCTGCTGAGGCCGACATGTGCTCTGGAGAACAATGAGAGAAGCGGCGAGCGCGGCGACGGACTGATTGACTGCAGCGTAGTCACCTTGACAAGTCTCCGGAGGGCTCTACTGCCTGTCCCCCCCTGGGATGGATGGAGACGTCCTCCGCTCGTCCCTCGTGTGATGTTGTTTTCATGCACTGACGACATATGATGTCTCAGCCCCGGCGACGCACCGCGCAGGGAATTCCAGAGCAATTACTGTCATAGAGAGACGGTGTCACATTTAGCACAGCAGGTGCGCGGCTTTAAAGGGGAGCTCCATTCTGTGCTTCTTTTGTATAAGGATTCACCTAACCATTTAACGACCAAAGCGTTTCAGTCCCGAATGACCAGACACCTGTAATGATTTTGCACACACAGTGTTTTTTGGGCCACCAAAATAAGGGCTCATGCACACGAACGTGTGCGGTCAGTGCCCGTGCTGTGGACAGAAATTTGCGGTCCACAATGCACGGGCACTGACAGTGGGGCCGCCGCATTCGGATCGCAGATCCATTCACTTGAATCCCACGGTCCGCACCTCAAAAAAGTAGTGCATTCACTACTTTATTGCGGTGCAGAGGCACAGCCAGAAACACCACGGAAGCACTCTGTAGTGCTTCCGTGGTATTCCGATCCATGCCTCTGTCCCGCATCTCCGGGATTGCGGACCCATTCAAGTGAATGGGTCCGTGATGCGGGGTGCACATGGCTGGTGCCCGTGTATTGCGGACCTGCAGTATGCGGGCCCCAATAAGGCCACAGCCGGGCAACAGTCGTATGCATAAGCCCTTAGG
This sequence comes from Rhinella marina, assembly GCA_900303285.1. NCBI lineage: Eukaryota > Metazoa > Chordata > Amphibia > Anura > Bufonidae > Rhinella > Rhinella marina. The sequence continues at coordinate 174,046 of ONZH01017938.1, forward strand.
CTTCATTTACACGTCCGTATGTGTTTTGCTGTCCGCACATTGGCATCCGTTTTTCCATTTTTTTTTTTTGCGGATCCATTGTAACAATGCCTATCATTGTCAGCAAAACGGACAAGAATAGGACATGTTCTATCCTTTTTGCGGAACTGAAATACGGAAACGCACACGGAGTACCTTCCGTTTTTTTTTGCTGACCCATTGAAATGAATGGTTCCGCCTACGGTCCGCAAAAAAAAACACGTAACGGACACGGAAACAAAATACGGTTGTGTGAATGAAGCCTTAGGGCTCATTCAGACAGCTGTATGCTGTCCCCAAAAATATGGATCCGTTTTTTTGCGGACAGTTCAGCATGTCTGCAAAAAAAACGGATTGCTTTCAATAATTTTGCGGACCGATAGACTTCAGTGGGGCCACGTCCTGATTTTCACTGACAAGTATAGGACATGTTTCAGTGCTTTTGCGGAGCCATGGTACGGAAGAAAAGTGCCCCATAGAAGTGAATGGGTCAGCGTCTAATCCGCAAAAAAAAAAAAAAAAAACGGATCCGTATTTTTGCAGATAGCATACGGCCGTCTGAATGAGCCCTTAGGGTGATTTTTTAAAAAATTTTTTTATAACAAATGACACTTTTTTTCTGTTGCCTTTTTTTGAACCAAAAATTTTTGTGGCCAGACGTTACATGTTGGCCGATAGGATATTATAAAATGATCTAAGAACACTGGGGTTTTTTTTGGATAGGAGAAAAAATATTGGATAAAAAAGGTGCTAAAACTTTGTGTGACTAAAAAGCCACCCCCGAAAAAATGCTTTTAAAAATACACGAGTTTCTTGGCGTTTTATTAAAAGCCAGAACATCCCACAAAAAAACTAAGTATGGCCGCACACTAATATTTGTAGGGGTTATTTATTTATTTTTTTTTTCTTTTTTTTAAAGTTTTATTAAGGCCCCTTTCACACGAGCATTTTTTCCGCGCGGGTGCAACGTGTCATGTGAACGCATAGCACCCGCACTGAATCCTGTCCCATTCATTTCAGTGGGTCTGTGCACATGAGTGTTTTTTTTTTCACACATCAGTTCTGCGTTGCCTGAGAATCGCAGCACGTTCTATATTCTGCATTTATCACGCAGCCCTGGTCCCATAGAAGTGAATGAGGCTTCAGTGAAAAACACATTGCATCCGCAAGCAAGTCCGGATGTCATGCGCTTTTCACTGATGGTTGCTAAGAGATGTTGTTTGTAAACCTTCAGTTTTTTATCACGCTCGTGAAAAACGCATCAAAACGCATTGAACCCGCGCAGAAAAAACTGAACAACTGAACGCAGTCGCAGACAAAACTGACTGAACTTGCTTGTAAAATGGTGCGAGTTTTCCTGAACGCATCCGGACCTAATCCGTCACGCTCGTGTGTGTACAAAAAAGTTTTTACTTTTTTTAATTCATATAAATGTACAGATTTGCACTAGAATAAAGTACGTATTTCATACCAACCTTGTAATGGAGAGGAACATCAGCCAATCCTGTATAACTGCATAAAGCCTCATGCACACAAACGTATTTTCTTTCCATGTCCATTCCGTTTTTTTTTTGCGGACCGTATGCGGAACCATTCATTTCAGTGGGTCCACAAAAAAAACGGAAGTTGCTCCGTGTGCATTCCGTTTCCATATGTCCGTTCTGCAAAAAGATTGAACAGTATTAGACCTCTTTCACACGGGCGTCACAGATTCAGTCCGGATGCGTTGCGGAAAATCGGCACGCATCCGCACCAATCCGCACGCAATCGCAGTCAGTTTTGACTGCGATTGCGTACGTTCTTTCAGTTTTTTCCACGCGAGTGCGATGCGTATGGATGCATTTCGCACGCGCGTGATAAAAAAACTGAATGTTTACAAACAACATCTCTAAGCAACCATGCGTTAAAAATGCATTGCACCCTCACTTGCACAGCCCCATTCACTTCTATGGGGCCAGGGCTGCGTGCAAAACGCAGAATATAGAACATGCTGCGATTTGCACACAACGGCGAACTCAGGCGTGAAAAAAATTGCCCATGTGAAAAGCCCCATTGAAATGAATGGGTCAGGATTCAGTGCGGGTGCAATGCGTTCGCATCACGCATTGCACCCGCGCGGAAATCTCGCCCGTGTGAAAGGGGCCTTATTGTCCGCATCACGGACAAGGATAGGACTGTTCTATTAGGGGCCGGCTGTTCTGTTCCGCCAAATATGGAATGCACACAGTCATACCTATTTTTTGCAGACCGCAAAATACATACGGCCGTGTGCATGAGGCCTAAAACATACAAATTTGATATTCAGAAATAGGGGAGGTTTCAGTTTTCGCTGAATTTAATAGACGTCTGAACTATCAGTCGTTGAAATTCCCTTTTTCTTGTCTAACATTTCTTTTTTACTTTATTGACAATGTTCAATAAAAACTAACAATAGTGATAAACAACATCCCATAATATAAAGTAACAAAGAAAGAAGTACCTCTTGTCGAACATTTCTGGCATTCAGATTTATGAACCAGGAAGATCAGGATGAGCAGCACTAGAAGCACTAGAGTTAATCCCAGGCAGAAAAAAAATGATTATAAACTGCTGCTGCATATAGAATTGTAGGGGACAGATAAAAAACGCTGGAATATAAAGGATTAAATTGTGTGTGTTTTTTTTTTTTTTAAATAAAACCTGTGATTATTCCCACTGATAAGACTGGAATGGAGACCGCAATGAGTGGGGGTGTGGGGCTCTCATCCTTTCTGTTGATTTGTCCGATTTAATAACTACTTGCATTTCTCATAAAATAATTTAGGAGCCTCTGTCATTAGAATGATGCATTGTGACATTTGTCCGTTATTCCCTCTGCAATGTATGACTGAACTGACAGCAGGGAGTTCCCATTCCCCTTTTCGTGGAGTCCAGTGCACTCTGACACTGTGTAACTATTGCTGGCACTGTCAGACTATGCAGGATCATGCCCCTTTGACAGTGGGAATGCTAACACCCAGCTGTCCGTTTATTCATATTTTTCCAGGTGGAATAACTGAGGAATTAAACACAGATTTAATCAAAGATTCTGCACAACTGCTATTGCATAGAAACCAACCGACACTCTAATGTGCAAGGGGAGCTCCCAACTCTCCCGCCGCCGAGTACTGTCTCCTTGTAAGTGATGTAGGCACAGACAGTACTGCCTCCTTGTAAGTGATGTAGGCACAGACAGTACTGCCTCCTTGTAAGTGATGTAGGCACAAACAGTACTGTCTCCTTGTAAGTGATGTAGGCACAGATAGTACTGTCTCCTTGTAAGTGATGTAGGCACAGATAGTACTGCCTCCTTGTAAGTGATGTAGGTACAGATAGTACTGCCTCATTGTAAGAGATGTAGGCACAGATAGTACTGCCTCCTTGTAAGTGATGTAGGCACAGATAGTGCTGCCTCCGTGTAAGTGATGTAGGCACAGATAGTGCTGCCTCCGTGTAAGTGATGTAGGCACAGATAGTACTGCCTCCGTGTAAGTGATGTAGGCACAGATAGTACTGCCTCCGTGTAAGTGATGTAGGCACAGATAGTACTGCCTCCGTGTAAGTGATGTAGGCACAGATAGTACTGCCTCCGTGTAAGTGATGTAGGCACAGATAGTACTACCTCCTTGTAAGAGATGTAGGCACAGATAGTACTGCCTCCGTGTAAGTGATGTAGGCACAGATAGTACTGCCGCCGTGTAAGTGATGTAGGCACAGATAGTACTGCCTCCGTGTAAGTGATGTAGGCACAGATAGTACTACCTCCTTGTAAGAGATGTGGGCACAGATAGTACTACCTCCTTGTAAGAGATGTGGGCACAGATAGTACTGCCTCCGTGTAAGTGATGTAGGCACAGATAGTACTGTCTCATTGTAAGAGATGTAGGCACAGATAGTGCTGCCTCCTTGTAAGTGATGTAGGCACAGATAGTGCTGCTTCCTTGTAAGTGATGTAGGTACAGATAGTACTGCCTCATTGTAAGAGATGTAGGCACAGATAGTGCTGCCTCCGTGTAAGTGATGTAGGTACAGATAGTACTGCCTCATTGTAAGAGATGTAGGCACAGATAGTGCTGCCTCCATGTAAGTGATGTAGGCACAGATTGTGCTGCCTCCGTGTAAGTGATGTAGGCACAGATAGTACTGCCTCTGTGTAAGTGATGTAGGCACAGATAGTACTGCTCTGTGTAAGAGATGTAGGCACAGAAGGGAACTACCTCCTTGTAAGAGATGTGGGCACAGATAGTACTGCCTCCGTGTAAGTGATGTAGGCACAGATAGTACTGCCTCATTGTAAGAGATGTAGGCACAGATGGTGCTGCCTCCTTGTAAGTGATGTAGGCACAGATAGTGCTGCCTCCTTGTAAGTGATGTAGGCACAGATAGTGCTGCCTCCTTGTAAGTGATGTAGGCACGGGTAGTGCTGCCTCCTTGTAAGTGATGTAGGTACAGATAGTGCTGCCTCCTTGTAAGTGATGTAGGCACAGATAGTGCTGCCTCCTTGTAAGTGATGTAGGCACAGATAGTGCTGCCTCCTTGTAAGTGATGTAGGCACAGATAGTGCTGCCTCCTTGTAAGTGATGTAGGCACAGATAGTGCTGCCTCCTTGTAAGTGATGTAGGCACAGATAGTGCTGCCTCCTTGTAAGTGATGTAGGCACAGATAGTACTGCCTCTTTTAAGAGATGTAGGCACAGATAGTATTGCCTCATTGTAAGAGATGTAGGCACAGATAGTGCTGCCTCATTGTAAGAGATGTAGGCACAGATAGTACTGCCTCACTGTAAGAGATGTAGGCACAGATAGTACTGCCTCACTGTAAGAGATGTAGGCACAGATAGTACTGCCTCACTGTAAGAGATGTAGGCACAGATAGTACTGCCTCTTTTAAGAGATGTAGGTACGGATAGTACTGCCTCATTGTAAGTGATGTAGGAACGGATAGTACTGCCTCATTATAAGAGATGTAGGCACAGATAGTACTGCCTCATTGTAAGAGATGTAGGCACAGATAGTACTGCCTCATTGTAAGAGATGTAGGCACAGATAGTACTGCCTCATTGTAAGAGATGTAGGCACAGATAGTACTGCCTCATTGTAAGAGATGTAGGCACAGATAGTACTGCCTCTTTTAAGAGATGTAGGTACGGATAGTACTGCCTCATTGTAAGAGATGTAGGTACGGATAGTACTGACTCATTGTAAGTGATGTAGGTACGGATAGTACTGCCTCATTGTAAGAGATGTAGGCACAGATAGTACTGCCTCATTGTAAGAGATGTAGGTATGGATAGTACTGCCTCATTGTAAGAGATGTAGGTATGGATAGTACTGCCTCATTGTAAGAGATGTAGGTATGGATAGTACTGCCTCATTGTAAGAGATGTAGGTATGGATAGTACTGCCTCTTTTTAGTACACAGATAGATAGCTATTGGCCGAACGATCTTTTGACTGATGGCTGTTGAATGCATTGGTGACCACTGGTCCCTTGGTAACTTTAGACCAGGGATCAGCAACCTTCAGCACTCCAGCTGCTGTGAAACTACAACTCCCAGCATGCGCACCTATATGGCTGTTCTTGTAACTCCTGTAGAAGTGAAAGGAGGATTCTGGGAGTTGTAGTTTCAGAACGGCTGGAGTGCCAGAAGTTGCTGATCCCTGCTTTAGACTAATCCATGTATACAAGTCATCATGGCTTGGGGGGAGTTAAGGTAGCCATAAGGTGATCTGGACCAGCTGACCATCTAATGTACATGGAGTGTGCCCCTTCCATATAGAACTCTCCCCCCTATGGCAGATGTCAGGAGAAAATAGGATTGGGTAGTTGGATATGAACATGTTCAAGCTCTCCGGCACCCTGCCCATTTAGAACAATGCACGCTTGGCGGAGCTGAGCTTGCGTGTGTATAGAGGGGATGAGGAGAGAGAGCTGTCAGCTGCTCTAACTGCCATTGGAGATGTATGGAATATAGTGAACACTGAACTCCAAGGCCAAGAAGTGACTAATGTGTGTGTGTTTCCACAAGATGGTTAATTATTACACATGTCTCTCTATATATATGTATATATGAACCTTAGGGTCACGGCAATTTTGGCTCCATGTTTCCATGTCTGTGCCTCTCACCTACATACAGCGTTGGTGATTAAGTCACAAGTTATGAGGATTTACAGAGAGGCAGTACTATCTGTGCCTACATCACTTACAAGGAGGCAGTACTATCTGTGCCTACATCACTTACAAGGAGGCAGTACTATCTGTGCCTACATCACTTACAAAGAGGCAGTACTATCTGTGCCTACATCACAAAGAGGCAGCGCTATCTGTGCCTACATCACTTACAAGGAGGCAGTATTATCTGTGCCTACATCACTTACAAGGAGGCAGTATTATCTGTGCCTACATCTCTTACAATGAGGCAGTACTATCTGTGCCTACATCACTTACAAGGAAGCAGTACTATCTGTGCCTACATCACTTACAAGGAGGCAGTACTATCTGTGCCTACATCTCTTACAACGAGGCAGTACTATCTGCCTACATCACTTACAAGGAGGCAGTACTATCTGTGCCTACATCACTTACAAGGAGGCAGTACTATCTGTGCCTACATCTCTTACACGAGGCAGTACTATCTGCCTACATCACTTACAAGGAGGCAGTACTATCTGTGCCTACATCACTTACAAGGAAGCAGTACTATCTGCCTACATCTTACAATGAGGCAGTACACCTACATCCTACAAGGAAGCAGTACTGTCTGTGCCTACATCACTTACAAGGAGGCAGTACTATCTGTGCCTACATCACTTACAAGGAGGCAGTACTATCTGTGCCTACATCACTTACAAGGAGGCAGTACTATCTGTGCCTACATCACTTACAAAGAGGCAGTACTATCTGTGCCTACATCTCTTACAATGAGGCAGTACTATCTGCCTACATCACTTACAAGAGGCAGTACTATCTGTGCCTACATCACTTAAAAGGAGGCAGTACTATCTGTGCCTACATCACTTACAAAGAGGCAGTATTATCTGTGCCTACATCTCTTACAATGAGGCAGTACTATCTGCCTACATCACTTACAAGGAGGCAGTACTATCTGCCTACATCACTTACAAGGAGGCAGTACTATCTGTGCCTACATCACTTACAAGGAAGCAGTACTATCTGTGCCTACATCACTTACAAGGAAGCAGTACTGTCTGTGCCTACATCACTTACAAGGAGGCAGTACTATCCGTGCCTACATCACTTACAAGGAGGCAGTACTATCTGTGCCTACATCACTTACACGGAGGCAGTACTATCTGTGCCTACATCACTTACAAGGAGGCAGTACTATCTGTCCCTACATCACTTACAAAGAGGCAGTACTATCTGTGCCTACATCACAAAGAGGCAGCGCTATCTGTGCCTACATCACTTACAAGGAGGCAGTATTATCTGTGCCTACATCACTTACAAGGAGGCAGTATTATCTGTGCCTACATCTCTTACAATGAGGCAGTACTATCTGTGCCTACATCACTTACAAGGAAGCAGTACTATCTGTGCCTACATCACTTACAAGGAGGCAGTACTATCTGTGCCTACATCACTTACAAGGAGGCAGTACTATCTGTGCCTACATCACTTACAAGGAGGCAGTACTATCTGTGACTACGTCACTTACAAGGAGGCAGTACTATCTGTGCCTACATCACTTACAAAGAGGCAGTACTATCTGTGCCTACATCTCTTACAATGAGGCAGTACTATCTGCCTACATCACTTACAAGGAGGCAGTACTATCTGTGCCTACATCACTTACAAGGAGGCAGAACTATCTGTGCCTACATCACTTACAAGGAAGCAGTACTATCTGTGCCTACATCACTTACAAGGAAGCAGTACTGTCTGTGCCTACATCACTTACAAGGAGGCAGTACTATCCGTGCCTACATCACTTACAAGGAGGCAGTACTATCTGTGCCTACATCACGTACAAGGAGGCAGCTCTATCTGTGCCTACATCTTTTACAAGGAGGCAGTACTATCCGTGCCTACATCTCTTACAAGGAGGCAGTACTATCTGTGCCTACATCACTTACAAAGAGGCAGCGCTATCTGTGCCTATATCACTTACAAGGAGGCAGTACTATATGTGCCTACATCACTTACAAGGAGGCAGTACTATCCGTGCCTACATCACTTACAAGGAGGAAGTACTATCTGTGCATACATCACTTACAAGGAGGCAGCACTACCCGTGCCTACATCACTTACAAGGAGACAGTACTATCTGTGCCTACATCACTTACAAGGAGGCAGTACTATTCGTGCCTACATCACTTACAAGTAATTGGAACAGAAGAGGCGCTTGTGGAAATCCACACACCCAGTGAAGACACTTCGTCGGCGCAACAATACGACCATACAGTTATGAAGTAAAACTCCTATTTATTTTTTAGGGTGACAACGCGTTTTGGGCAACTGACCTCCTTTTTCAAGTCTGAGATGCCAATAGCCGGTCGGATCGGACTGAGTATGGAGCTCCTTCCCTTCTGAGCCCTGTGGTGTGCCCATACAAAAGCTTACAACCACATGTGGGCTGTATCTATAAACTGCAGGTACTAAAATCCTAGGCTTTCTAGGAATAAAAAATGGCATTAACAAAATGATGCCAACATAAAGTAGACAAATGTTAATTAATAACTATTTGATGAGATATTACTAACAGTCTTAGGCCTCATGTACATGACCGTATGCATTTTGTGGTCCGCAAAAACTACGGATGACGTTCCTGTGCTTTCCGTATTTTGCAGAACAGAACAGCTGTCCCTGATGTGGAGAATAATAGGACAGGTTCTATTTTATTGTGGAACGGAAATACGGACATACAGAAACAGAAGGCACAGAGTACCATTCGTTTTTTTTTCGGACCCATTGAAATGAATGGTTCTGCATACGGTGCGCAAAAAAAAAAAAAAAACGAACAGACACGGAAAGAAAATACATTCGTGTGCATGAGCCCTTAAAAAAAGAGAGACTCAAATTTAGAAAATAGTGAATTTTTCCAAATTTTCATACTTTTTTTGAAAAAAATAAATAAAGGTAAAACATTTCGACTCAAATTTACCACTAACATGAAGTACTATTCGCCACGACAAAACAGTCTCAGAATGGCTTGGATAAGTGAAAACAGCCCAAAGTCACTGCCACATAAAGTGACACCTCACATTTAGGCCTCATGCACACGGCCGTATGTATTTTGTGGTCCGCAAAAAACGGATCCACACAAAATACGGATGACGTCCGTGTGCATTCCGTATTTTGCGGAACAGAACAGCCGTCCCTTAATAGAACAGTCCTATCCTTGTCCGTAATGTGGAGAATAATAGGACAGGTTCTACTTTTTTTTGCGGAACGGAAATGCGGACATTTGGAAACGGAATGCACACGGAATAACTTCCGTTTTTTTGTTTTTTTTGTAGACCCATTGAAATGAATGACTTCGTATACGGTTCGCAAAAAAAAACAAAAACGGAATGGACACAGAAAGAAAATACGTTCGTGTGCATGAGACCTTAGAAAAATAGGCTCGGTCAGGAAGGGGTTAAACATAGCTTATGCTTGGATTGAAGACTGCAGACTGGAAATTGTCAAAGGAGATAGCCGATGAACTGCGGTCTCTGCAGCGACGAACGCGAGACTTTAATACGCTTGGCTCTCTGCCGTCCAGATTAGAAGATTCAGTGTGGGGCTTGGACGGATTGGCGGTGCTTTATTCATACAGTCATCCTGCGTATACCCATGTACCGTATACTCGTGTACGCAGGCAGCAGACATGTCTGTGAGGGTCTGATGGGGACATCCTTCCAAACCAAGAGTGGCATTACAAAAGATGTGAGGTGTTAGCACCCTCTGCTGGTCACTGGAATAATAGCGTTGGTCATGTACAGTATATGGCTTTGGCTATCACAATGTGTATTAGCGAGAGGGCTAGTGATGCCACCTCACAGCGAAGGCAGCCATTTTGTAGAAAATTAAATGACCGTTCAGTGGGTAACCAGGGACCGTTCTTTCCCTTCTATATCGTAAATCTGCCACCTACAACACAAGAGGTTTGCTTTATCCGTTTCAGAAGCACTGAAATCAGGGGAGAACTCAACATGATTTTATTTTTTGCATACTCTTCATTATTAAAGGGGTATTCCGGTTGGTTAAAGTTGTCCCCAGGATAGGGGATAACCATTAGATCAGCCCTGTACCCCCTTGAAATGATCGGAGCGGCCAGTCGCACATGTATTTGGCCGCTCCCATTAATTTCTGTGGGAAGTCTGGACACAGCAGCTCGCTGTACTCGGCCATCTCCAGAACTCCCATAGAAAATGAGTGGATCGGCCGATTCGATTTGGGGGGGATTGGGGGTATGGTGCTCCCATTCTTGTGATCGGTGGGAGTTCCAGCGGTAGGACCCCCACTTACCTAATAGTTATCCTCTATCCTGTGGATAGGGAATCATTTTTACCAACCCAAATACCCCTTTAATAGGGTGGTTTTAGGGTGTCCAACGCCCTCCATAAAGACGACATCCATCCACTTTCATCCTCAGTTTAAAGGAACAAACCTCAAATGAATGCTAAAGGTAAGCACAAAATCCAGTCTGCAACATGATCCAGACTTAAAGGGGTCCTCTCACTTCAGTAAGTGGCATTTATCATGTAGAGAAAGTTAATACAAGGCACTTACTAATGTATTGTGATTCTCCATATTGCCTCCTTTGCTGGCTGGATTCATTTTTCCATCACATTATACACTGCTCGTTTCCATGGTTACTACCACCCTGCAATCCATCAGCGGTGGTCATGCTTGCACAATATAGGAAAAAAACATCAACCTCTCTGGTGGCCGGGACCATGGGAGGGCACATAGGATGGTGCTTTTTTTTCACTCTAGTGTGCAAGCACGACCACCACTGATGGATTGCAGGGTGGTCGTAACCATGGAAACGAGCAGTGCATAATGTGATGGGAAAATGAATCCAGCCAGCAACGGAGGCAATATGGAGAATCACAACACATTAGTAAGTGCCTCGTATTCACTTTCTCTACATGATAAATGCCCTTCAGTGAAGTAAGACAACCCCTTTAAGGCCTTTTTCATGGCCCAATGGAGCAGGCGATGGTCAATAAGGAATCGTTCCTTCCTGGCAAACCCCTGCTCATAAGTGGAGGTGACCGCTGCAGATCTCCTCTACAGTATGGAGAGGAGAGATCACTAATGCCATCATATTTCCCCATACAGAATCACTGTTTGCCGGCGGCACGATCTGCTGCAAGCAAACAATGTTTTAGGTGACTCCATGACAGATCCAAGCCTTTCGCTTGTTCATCGGCGGCCCCTTCACACAGGCGGATTATCGCCAACATGCTTTCAGACAAAGAGAACACAAGATGGTTCTACTGATCTGCTCTGTCTTTGGCTGGAGGTTGCAGGGCAGACACAGCAGGGAGGCTCCTGCTCCAGCCACTTGTCTTACAACTTGTCACAGGGCAGTGAGGAGGAGGGAGACATGGACGACATTTCTTTATTTCTCAGTTTTAATTGTAAGATCAGTGAAAAATAAGGTCCAGGAAAAGAAGCGATAAAGGACGGAAGTGCTGCTTTGTTGACATTTATCATGAGAATTTCCCCAATGTAGATATGACTCAGATTACTGGAAAATCCATCTCCAGATATCCAGATTACAATTTATTTCACCATCCACCTTGTAAATGTTTGTATTACTGATCTAGGCTTAGGTTTTTAAGTGTTTTAAAAACTTTCTTTGCATGAAGATGTGTATAACGTTCCAATTTTCCCATGGCTTTCCTTGCAGAAGTTCTGCGGATTTCACGTTACGCATTGCACAATGTGAATAATGCGGTGAAAATCCAGAGAAAGAATTGGCATGCAGAAGATTTAAAACCCGCACATCAGGTCAGCGTCTGCACAGATATTTTGTATGTAGCGTGTGGATGAGATGTTAAAGTATCTTCGGCCTTACTGCAAATCTGTACTGAAAACTGGCATTCAGCTACGTGTGAATGTAGCCTTAAGCTACTTTGACACTAGCGTTAAAGAGATCCGGCATTAAAGGGGTTGTGTCATGATGGACAATGGGGACATATCGCTAGGATATTCCCCAATTGTCTTATAGGTGCTGGTCCCACCACTGGGACCCGCACCTATATCCAGAATGGATCCCTGAAAGTAAAGGAGGGTGCACTGCATGTGCAGCCGCCCTCCATTCATTTTCTATGGGGCCAGCCATTTCCATTGGCTCCATAGAAATGAATGGGAGCGGGGACCATGCATGTACAGTACGCTCCCATTCATTTCTATGGAGTCGGCTTGGTGGTGACCGGACCGGAGCCCTCCACAGCCACCACCTTGCGGAGCTCCGTTCTGGATATAGGCGCGGGTCCCATCGGTGGGCACCTATAAGACAATGGGGGCATATCCTAGTGATATGCCCCCATTGTCCATCATGAGACAACCCCTTTAACGGATACTACCAGATGCCCGCTGGCTCCTTTAACTATAATGGGGACTGGCAGAGATCCAGCTGCAACCTGGCAAACATGCCAAGAATCAGCCAAAGAAAAACTGCTGTGCGCAGTGGCATTTGTCCATCCGATTTTCGGCATATTTGGCAGGTAGTGGCCAGATCTCAGTCAGTCCCCATTATAGTTAGTGTGGCCAGCGGGCATCAGGTAGCGTCCAGCCATATCCGACCCAGAGATCTCCAGCAGGCTGTTCCCTGCCAGATCTGTGAAACTAGCTTTAGAGATAATAGGGGTCACTATGCCAAAAACTGCTTTACCCACCTAACTGTTTTGCCCCAGTCCAGCTCGGTCAGTGTGAAAAGTAGCTAACTGGAGGGGGGAGGGCTGCTTTAGATGGTGATATCTCCTCAATGGTAGCAGCTGGAAACATGCAACTGGTCTTGTATGAAAGCTGACAGCCCAGGCTTTCATACAAGACCAAAATGACAGCTAAATTCAAGAAACAGAGGAGAAATCATTGTTAGAAATCAAGTCGGGAATAATCGCAAGTGAAATCTGTTTTTACTTTCATTTTTAGCTGCATTCACAGCATCCCGATTTCTATCAGTGATATCTTACTCTGTCCTGAACAGATTGCTGTCATTTTGGTATTGTCTGAAAGCTTGGAATGTCTGCTTTCAAACAAGATCAGTAGCATTTTTCTAGCTGCTACCATTCAGGAGGTAGCAGCATCTAAAGCAGCCCTCCCCCCTCCAGGTAGCTACTTTTCCCACTGCTGGAGCTCCACTCTGGCAAAACAGTTAGGAGGTTAAGAAAGTCACCGGCACACAGTTTGTGGCTTTTTGAATGTCTGTGTGCCAAGATATAGGCACGTGCAGTGTTTCTAAACCACCATCAGCACTGGGGAGTGGCAGGGGCATGGTGTGGACATTCACACCAGTTCTCTGGCTTAAATGATGATTGAAATCAACACCAGTGAGGGTCTGCGCCTCGTCATAAATTAAGTGCCTCTTCCAGCAGCACAAGGGATATAAAATGACCCCTATTCGGTTAGCACAGTAGAAAGGAGCTAAAGCCCCGGCTCAAGTGCAGCCATAAAATACTTGGAACAAGTGCTGGAATCTGCTGTGCACTTGAAGTGGTTACAATTGTGGGGAAAAAAGTGAAATTGCAAATTAGCAAAGATACATAATGACCCTATGAGATCAGTCTGTCCAGATATATACAGGAGTTTTCTATAGTCACCTTTTATTTTATCACAGTGTGGTTTTTATATCTATACTGCTCATAGCTTTTTAGCTTTGCATACAGTCCACTAGGGGGCACTTGGAAGTTTACCACATACTGTTTCTACATTGGGCCACATTGAATTTGAGTGAACCTTGAATTTGGGGCATCTGGGTGTAGAGAAGTAATTTACACAGTTTGTTAGAAATTGCATGGCTTAATATAGAACCTTTTCCACCAAAAAGGGGGGGGGGGGGGGGGGGGAGAGGCGTCCTCTGGCCCGCGTTGGGGGGCGGTGAAGAGCCGGCCTCTAGCCCGCGTTGGGGGGGGGGGGGGGTGAGAGCCGGCCTCTAGCCCGCGTGGGGGGGGGGTGAGAGCCGGCCTCTAGCCCGCGTGGGGGGGGGGGTGAGAGCCGGCCTCTAGCCCGCGTGGGGGGGGGGGGGGGTGAGAGCGGCCTCTAGCCCGCGTGGGGGGGGGGGGTGAGAGGCTCTAGCCGCGTGGGGGGGGCGGGGGGGGGTGAGAGCCGCTCTAGCCCGCGTGGGGGGGGGGGGTTGGGGGGTGAGCAGCCGGCCTCTAGCCCGCGTGGGGGGGGGGGTGAGAGCCGGCCTCTAGCCCGCGTGCGGGGGGGCGAGATCCGGCCTCTAGCCCGCGTGCGGGGACGAGATCGGCCGGGCCTCGTGGCAACTGCGTTCTGGGTATCCTGTGGCACATTTGCCCACAGATGTGGCAGCTGGGTCTATAGATCCTGCACACTTGTAGGTTGCTGAAGCTGATGTCCCAACCTGTTGCCATAAATGCTGGATTGGTGCTAAATCTGGTGACCGGGAAACCACGGAAGTATAATCTGGAGGAGACATTCCTGGGAAACCCTTGTTGTGTGTGGGGGCGAGCATTATCCTGCTTCTCTCAGTCCAACAATGCCCCCTTCTGTCAAAGTCTGTCAACTGGGCAAAATGCCTTCAAGTGTGTCATAGAGGCATGTCTAGTAGTGAATGATCCCTCAAGAGGTACACTACCCAAAAGTAGGCCCTGAAAGCTTTTTTATAGGGCAGTCGGGGAAGCACTTTTACACCCACTTGTGGTAACACCCAGTGTCTAATCAGACGACACCTACAATCACTTACATACCTGCCGGAGGCATAATATTATAGTATTTTTTTTTTTTGTCAATGAGGGTATATTCAACAGCGTTCAGACAGCACCTCCGAGGTGAATATACTGTAGATCTCCTACAGCCCTGCAGGTCAGCCTCCAATTCAGAGAACTCAGGAGGCTGACCACTCACAGATGACAAAACGCAGACAATCGGCACAGATAACGTTAAATTCATTGTCATTTATTCACAGAAGAGAAAAAAAAATGTATTTTACACGGCTTTATCTGAGGTAGGGTCGCTCATTCTCTCGTTTACAAAATCGTTTCAAACAAGGGGACATCACGTTACATTACCTTCTCTGCATAGTGCCAGTTCTTATGACGATTAAAAAAAAGAAAAATTCACAAAATAGTCTGAAAAAAAGTTTAAAAAAAAACCAAAAACCAAACCAAAAGCTGTACAGCTGGTAAAAAAAGTGCAAAGGAAGCCATGGATAGCAGCGTCCACAGGGTTAGATATAAGGACTCGTTTCTCGGTCTGTAGAGTAAAATCCAATTGACTGTTTCTTTCACATATGATAGTAATATGATCCCAGCCTCGTATATATATATGTGAGGGGCGCTGGGCTAGTCCTGATGCTGTATTTGGGTTAGGGACTGATTTAGGGACAGTTTACATGCCTGATCCAGAGCAGTAGGTTCTCTGACTACCTCTACTGTGCACTTCTCAGATCCCGAGTCTGCGGCACTTCATACTTTACCATTCGGTGAAATTGCCTTAAATCCGTTACCAGCCTATCTTCACCTGGTACCTATGCCTAACGCTCTATGCAGGAGATACCTAATACATTGTCCTATATGTAGTAGAGCTGTCATCATAAAGCATATATGTGCTACCACAGGAACATTACCCTGCGGTAAAACGGACAACGCCAACAAGCCCATCATCAGGATATAGGCATTCATTTATTTTAACTTTACAGTAGATGGTATTATAACATATCCTTCAACTGTAGTTTGCATAAAGTGTTGCTTTTACTCATTTTGAGTGTTTTTCTTTCCCATTTACATCCAAAGCCTCGTTCCAAATCCTCAGGGTGTTGCGGGAGCTCTCATGTCGGATAGACTCAAGCCTCCAGGTCATACGCAACTCAAAATCAGCACAAAGTATGTCGTTTTATGTAGATTAAAAATGAAAGAGTCAAGGTAAAAAAAAAAAAAAAAAAAAAAAAAGGGGGCAGACTATAGCGAATGTCCGGTAACACAATGACACGGAAAAAAGTATTCTCCCATAGACTGCTTTGTTGATCGCCCTTATCCTATGTAGAAACAAATTAGGAAATATATAAAAAAAAAAATAATACATTTGGAATCATTATATATACAGTATAGATTTGGCGAGAGGTGACGCTCCTTCTCACTCATGCCCAGGAGGGTACCGTTACTAAAGTGCAGACTCAGGCTTTGGAACTGACAGCAGTCCTCGCTCCAAATTTGTAAACTGTAGTAACATACGTTGGGCCACACGGGCAGCGTTCAAGAGACTGGCGCCTGTAGTCGTTTGCCGTGTTAACCCACCAAGGCAGGCAAGTGGTATCTGGGGTAACCTAAAAAAAAAAATCTGGACCAGGCAAGTGGTATCTGGGGTAACCTCAAGAACATCTGGGGCAGGCAAGTGGTATCTGGGGTAACCTCAAGAACATCTGGGGCAGGCAAGTGGTATCTGGGGTAACCAAGAACGTCTGGGGCAGGGCAAGTGGTATCTGGGGTAACCAAGAACGTCTGGGGCAGGCAAGTGGTATCTGGGGTAACCAAGAACGTCTGGGGCAGGCAAGTGGTATCTGGAGTAACCTAAAAAAAAATCTGGACTAGGCAAGTGGTATCTGGAGGAACTTCAAGAATATCTGGGGCAGGCAAGTGGTATCTGGGGTAACCGCAAAAAACTGGGGCCAATCCTGTCATCTAATGGCATCCCAAGCTGCTGATATTGCAGGACAGATATTGAGGCTCGGGCTACATTGGCACAGCTCGCCCTAAGCTCACAGTATCCTCGTTTCCATCTAATTCATGGCTAAATGCCTAGAAGATAAATTAAAAAAAAAAAAGGAACCAAAGTATTTGCAATATGGTCACAAGACACAGATTTCTGTACAAATATTTCCTTTATAAAGCTCTGATGTAAAAGTCAAAGAATCAATATATTAGGTGTGGCACAGTTTTCAGTTATTTACACTGCAAGATAGCTTACAAATGAATACAGGAGACGGAGGGCGGGTGAGCTCTCACGACGAGGTGGCAGGAGGTTTGGCTTTAGCGTCCTCCTTTTCAGTCTCTTTGTCTTTACTCTTCTTGGATTTCTTTTTTTTGTTTTGTGTTTCTGGCCCTTCTCAGTCTCTGACTCGTTGCCCGTGTGCTTCTTATGCTTCTTGTGTTTTTTATGCTTCTTGTGTTTCTTTTTCTCCTTCTTCCTTTTCTTTTTTGTCCGGGCTGCCTGTGGAGCTGACGCTGCTGCTGCGACTGCCGGAGTCGCCAGGGCTGTGGCTGCCGGCTGGACTGTTTGGGCCAGTGGCAGGCAAGTTACCGCTACCCACATCTGTAGCCTCCGCGTGATCGTCGTCCTTGTTTTTGGTTTCCTGAGGGTCGTCTTGTTTGACGGAGGCCTCGCTATCACTTTCATTGTAATCGGGCACAAATGAGGCTTCATCAGTGTCTCTGGTCAAGTCTGTGGAGAGCCGTGTGGAACGGCTTTGAGGAACCTTGGACTTGTCGGAGGCTTCCTTGTCCGTTTTTACTTCTGGTGAGGAACGTTTCGAGTGCGATGATCTTTTATCACTCGTGTCTTCTGATCCTTTTGACTTGGATGGGACTTTCCCTCTTTCACTGCTTCTGTCAGATGACACTTGATCAGTGTTTTGCCGCTTTGATTCTGACGACTTTTGCTCAGCCCTCGGCCTGCGCTCTTGACCAGGACTGTGACTGCCACTCTTAGAGTCTCTTGGAACTTTCTTAGGTTCTCTAGAGGAGTCTCTGGGTTTTATTTTTTGGGAGCTGGACGATGAATCTTTGTTCCTGAGAGGAGATTCCTTCCGCCGCTCATCTCTTCTCCTGGAACCACTCTGATCCCGACTGTCATGATCAGATTTTTTATCACCGTCTGGCCTCTTTACCTTGTCGTCGTGCTCAGACCTTCTTTCTCGCTCTCTGCTTTCATGTTCTTGTTTTCTATCCCGTTCTTTGCTGTCGTGTTCTTGCCTCCTTTCCCGATCTTTACTGTCGTGTTCGGTCTTTCGGTCACGGGAATCGTGCCTCTTGTCATGATCAGTCTTTTTGTTTCGGTCTCTGCTCTCATGTTCGGTCTTTCGGTCTCGGTCGTGTTCCTTCTTATCCCTCTCTCTGTTCTCATGTTCTTGTTTTCTATCCCTGCTGTCCCCGCGGTCGGACTTCTTCTCGCCAGTGGGAGTAAAGTCTTTGCTGGAACTGCTACGTCCCGATTCCTGTTTTTCCGATGACCTGTCTTTTGAGGACTGTTGGTTGCGGTCAGAACTGCTATCATTTTGGGAACTTCCTTTTCTTTTATCGGAAGAGTCTTTGTCAATCGCAGGACTATTTTTATCTTTTGATCTGTTCTTGGTTTGGGAAACATTGGTTTCCTTGGTGGATCTGGCATCTTGTGGCGTTCCATCACTTCCCTGCTTCACTTCTTTCTCTGGTAAAATTACAGTAGATGCTGGTTTGGATACAACGCTCATTGGTTTCCCAGTATTGGATGTTCCTTGCGAGTCCTTAGCATCGTCATCTTCAGACTCAAATTCATCCTTGTCCCATTTTGACGGTGGAACTTGAATCATTATGATGACATCTTCTGCTGGTTCTGTCTGTTCATTGGTATACTCCTCCAAGGTCTTGATAACCGTTCTTTTGCTGTCTTGCTTTTCTTCTGCTTTCCGGACAGGACTCCCACCTGTGGAGCTTGTGCTGAAAAAAATGTAATAAATTAGTACAAGCGAAATAATTAGAATTAGCACAGTGTGAAGACGTGTACCCAAGTGCAATAAATACAAGTCATTAATCGCATCATATAGGTAGCAAGTCAGCACTTCTGAAAAAGTCTAATTGGATCTGCCTGGGTTTCATTTGCAGAAATAGGGGGAAATTTATCAAAACTGATGAATAAAAAAACTGGCTTAGTTGCCCATAGCAACCAGATTCCACCTTTCATTTTCCAAAGGAGCTCTGAAAAATGAAAGCTGAAACCTGATTGGTTGCTGGGGGCAACTAAGCCAATTTTCCTTTTCATCAGTTTTCATAAATCTCACCCACAATTTATATTTCTATATTGCCACCCCATGATTACATGCGTCTTCGTAGCAGCTAACTGGCATTGGTTGCTCGAGTTTCACAACTATGTACATACAGAGCTGACTATGGTCACACATTTATAGTCACCTATTACCTTACATTTATTCACAATGACATGAAAGGCTAGTTTCACATCTCCGTCAGGGTGTTCTAGCATAGAACAGCTAGCAGATTGCAAATATGCCGGGAATCGAAAGGACAAAGGCAGTTTCCGTCCGTCCAATTCCCGTCATTGTATGCCAGAACAACCTGCCGGAGGGAACAGATGACGTGAAAATAGCCTTAAATTTCTATTTCTTCATTTGGATCTACCAGTTCCTCTAAATGTCCTCTACTGTGCCTACTTAAAGGGGTTTTCCGTGATATGTCATCAGTATCTGTTCGGTGGGGGTCCGACACCCGGGACCCCCGCCGATCAGCTGTTTGAGAAGACAATGGTGCTCTTGTGAGCACTACAGCCTTCTCTTAGCTTTTCCTAGGCCAGTGATGTCACGATCCATGGGTTACGTGGCCTAGGATTGGCTCAGTCCCATTCAAGTGAATAGGGCTGTGCGCGATACCGAGCATGACCACTATACAATGTTTGGCGCTGTGCTTGGTAAGCTGTGAGAAGTTAGCGGCACTCACAGGAGCGCCTGTGCCTTCTCAAACAGCTGATCAGCGGGGGTCCCGGGTGTCGGACCCCCCACGATCAGATACTGATGACCTGTCCTGAGGATAGTAGATGAATACAGAAGACCACAGCACTCACTGTCTTCAAATGCGAATTAGGTTTTTTCACCAACTGTGCGACTTTTCGACTACAATGGGTCTTTTTCAAGACTCATTGTAGTCGAAACGTCGCACAGTTGGTGAATAAACCTAATTCGCATTTGAAGACAGTGAGTGCTGTGGTCATCTGTCTTCATCTACTGGTTACTCGGGGCCCAAGGACTGGGGCCTGACACTGCCGGCACCGCAAGCCATCTAAATCCGCATTGGAAAGAGTAGTGCTGTCTCTATATTTTCTCTATCCTGAGGATAGATCATCAGTAGTCAAATCCCGGAAAATCCCTTTAAGAATACTTCACAATGAATTTCTAAGTACTCAGTACAATACTACAAAGATGCAAATTAAGGAAGGAATCCCTTTATTATATTTGCTATCAGTTTTGGAAGTTAAAAAAAAAACAAAAAAAAACAACAAAACTTTAATCATTCCTACCTGGTATAGTCGACCAAGGTGGATCCCGATCCATCAGGAGCAAGTACCTTCTTTCGTACTTTTCCCTTAACGCGTTCTGCCTTCGGTTTGGCCGGGGCTGCCGGCTCGTTTTTGTCTTGTGCTTCTTCTGTTCCAGCAGCAGTTTCCGTGTTGTTGATTTTTTTCCCGGTCTCGCGATTCAGTTTAATCTTTTTCACAGTTGTCGCTTTGTCCTTCTCGGGAATCTTCTCGGGTTTGACCAGCTCTGCCTCAGATTTCACTTTAGAGGCAGGAGGTTTCGGAGCCTCAGGAGTCTCAACTTTTATATTCTTCGCTGGTTTTTCCTGTTCCTTTTCTGCAGGTTTGTCCTCAGGTTTTCTCTTGCGTTTTTCAGGTTTGGACTCGGCTGTTCTTGGTTTTTCCGCTGCCTTTTTAGACTTTTCTTCCTTAATTGTTGGCTTGTCCGTCTTTGAGTCTTTTGGGTGGTCCTTTTTGCTCTTCTCCTCTTTCGACTGTTTTTCCTGATTTTCTTTTATTGCCTTGAGGTGGACTTTACGGGGCAGCATGGCCTTATCGTCTTTTTGGCTAGACGCATGTTTTGAATTGTCGTTCTTCTGCGGTTCATCCTTGATCTTCTTCGGCGGTGGCTCCGCGCTCGCTGGTTTCGCTTTCTCTCCTTCCCCTGCTTTTTCAATCCTGATTACCTTGGATGAAGTTTCTTTCTTGGGTGGGTTAACCTCAGCTCTACGTTTAGTTTTATCGACCTTCACTCTTGGTTTTTCTCGTTTGTCCTTGTCGGAAAGAGGTTTCAGAGCAATAGACTCGGCATCCATGGGCTCGTCTCTGACTGGGGTGGCATCATCTTTGCTGGTGGGCACAAACATATGTTCGTTTCTTTTGCCATCGTCCCCATGCGGGTCTCTGTGTTTTCTCGACCCGTCAGTTCCAGTCTTAGACAAACCTTCGCTTTCTTCTTTCCGTCTCTTGCGATGTTTCTTATGTTTGTTTGCCCTCGAGTCGCCAGATTGAATAAAAGGTTCTCTTTCCTTTGATTTTCTAGTGTCCTTTACGTGTGCCTCACGTGGCAGTAGTTTTTCCTGATATCCACCAACTAAAGGCGGGCGCAGCCGGGGTAGTAAAGGTGCAGGATAATTTTCTCTATGGCCACGATAAGGCGAATGATCTCTTCGAGTCTGAGGTGGAATTAGAAATCTGTTGTCTGGGAAATTTTCCCTACCAATTGGTGACCTGTGTCTTGGAATGGCATTCAGTGCACAGTCTTTATAATACTTTTCATACCATTCCCTGTAACTACGTTCCCACTCTCTGTACGCTTCCTTTTCGTAAGGATCTCTCAGATCCGGCTGACGGCCATAAATCGCTTTGAGATCATAGGGCGGGAATTCACGATAGCGGTTTGCATAATCTCGTGTCTCTTCGACTTGCTGAAGAAGTCTCTTATTAGCAGCAGGAGAAGGCGGTCTGTAGGGTGGGGATCTGGATCTAGAATGGAATCTCCTGTATGGTGATCTTGACCTGGACCGAGGATATCCATGAGACCGGGACCTGGAGCGGTAAGTACGCCCCTTTCCATGGGCTTTCCTCTGGTAGGAAGGAGATCTTGAAAAAGACCGAGAACGCGATCGACTAAAGGACCGAGAATATGAGCGTGACCTTGAAGAGCCAGATCTTGATTTAGAGTAAGAGTACGAACTTTTAGAGTACGATGATCCAGAGTAAGGAGATTTAGATCTATCAAAGGTAAGAGAAAAACATGAAAAGAGCATATCTCTCTTCTACGGCTCATTTTAAAGAAGAACTCCGGCAAAAAAATGTATTCCATGTCCTGCTAGAAATGTACATGATGTAATCTGTAGTGAATGTCATTTTCTTACCAGTGTCTGTATTTGTGAGTTATATCTCCCTGATGTTTCTCATCTGTGTCATGTGACCAGCAATCAGACTCACCAACTGACACAGCACCTTATGTGTGGACAGGAAGTCTAATTTTCTATGCATTCCTTTGGGAGCCTCACTCTCATAGGAATGAATAGAGAAGTAACTGGCTTCCTGTCCTGGGTCAGTTGGAGGTCAGGGAGTTGGTCACATGACCCAGCTACAATTAGAAGAGAGGGGATAACTCGCAAATACAGTCTCTGATAAGAAGATGACGTTCACTACAGATTATATCATGCACCTTTCTAACAGGTCAGAGAATAAAACATTTTGTGGGAGTTCTTCTTTAAGTGACTCCTCACACTTAAAAATACAATATTTACACTACTAAAGCATGCAAATGGTATTCTTAGAAAAGGTCAGGTACATGCAGTTGCACTAAATACAGAGTTGGGGTATGGATAACGAACGGTTTTTGGCAGTGATAGACAAAATCCTGAAAATGTACACACAAAACGCAAGGGATGACAAAATTGCCCCAAACAAAAAAAAAAATAAGAGTAAAATACGGGTCATGCTTATATTCTTTTCTCACCTGGAATAAGAACGCTTCCGCTCTTTTTGAATTTTCTTGTATTCCAGCAGCTCTTTCGCAAAATCATTTGCAAATTCTTCAAGTTTCGATTTCTTCTTCTCTCTGCAGGAAAACGTAGGATTACAAAAAAAGGAGAAAAAAAAAAAGAAAAAAAAAATGGAAAAAAAAAGTCAACATGCAAGTTGCTGTCTTTGAGATAGAAAAGAGAGCTATATGCATAGTTGTCTCAAGTGTTCGGTTTCAGGATCTTGTCTTATCACAGAATCATTTGGAGTACAATATGTGATTTATATTCTTCTTTTCTCATTTCACACACGTTAAAGGGTTTGTCCCATCAACATAGACAATGGGGGCATATCGCTAGGATATGCCCCCATTGTCCGATAGGTGCAGGTCCCACCTATAACCGAGAACGGAGAGGGAAAGTTGTGGAGGGCGCAGCCGCCCACCATTCATGTCTATGGAGCCGCCGAAAATAGCCAAGCACTGGCTCAGCTATTTCTGTCGGCTCCATAGAAATGAATGGGAGCGGTGGCCGCGCATGCGCAGTGCCCTCCCATTCATTTCTGTGGGAGCAGCGGAGAGCTGCACCTGGTGGTGGCCGGACCCCGGGTTCCTCCAGGCGCAGCGCTCCCCACTCTGTTCTCATTATAGGTGCGGGTCCCAGCGGTGGGACCAGCACCTATCAGACAATGGGGGCATATCCTAGTGATATACCCCCATTGTCTACGATAGGAATACCCCTTTAAGGTAAAGGAGCCCGAACACCTTCAACGGAGGTTGGGTGTGTGCTTGTTCAGCCGACAACTATTCCTCCTGACTCCCCTGTACATATAAATGTTGGGCTCGACCGAGTGTGCATGTGTTCCCAATGGAGAGAACGTAATTAGCCAACACCAGACACCCCTGGTGGTGACTTACCTCCCTAAGACATAAGATTTGGGTGTGCTGAAATACATGAATTCTTCCATCAGGGAGGAGTCCGCACACATCTTACACATAAGATAGTTGTCCGATCCTGCTGACTACATCTTTAGCGTACATGCACACAGGATGCAAATGCTGCAAATTTTCCTTAGGAATTGGTTTGAAAAAAATCTCACACATGCTGTGGAAATTTTCTGTGCAGATACGGACTCTACTGTAGCCACAGGCTACCAATTTCTGCTTTTCAGCTAAAAATCGCATGCAGATTTGCAGTGGATTTTTCTGCTGCATGGATTGCACCATTTTGTCTTTAGTAATGTGGAGTAAGAGCCTATTTCCACAGTGCAATATACTATAATATCTTTGTAGGATACCATCCATAATTTATAACTTTACCTCACCGTGCAGTTTACCTAATTACAAATAGGTATTAACTTTAATTCATTAACTATAACGAAATATATTTAATTATAACTTTTTTATTTTTTAGACAATTTCTAAATCCAAAAATTCTTTTAATTGAACTTAAACTTACTCCTCCTTTAGTCGTCTCTGTTCTCTATAGAACTCTTCTTTAGAGAGAGGTGGTGCCAGGGACTGTGCAGGAATGGCATTGGCATGTGCTGCCTGAACTGCTGGATTGACCCATGGGGCAGACACGGTAGCAGGTGCTGAGGGGAAGCCTGGGGGCGGTACGTTGTAGCCAGCAGCAGGAGGTTGTCCAGGTGGGAACTGTGGTGGAAACTGGGGCGGTGGTACGCCAGGAGGTAACTGAAGACCATGGGGTGGTGGCGGAGGGAACAGAGGTGTCGGCGGTGGAACGTATACAGGTCCCGAGGATGTCAAAGATGGCACTTGGTTTCTTGGTGGGCGATCATTGTGAGGGTGGCGGCCACGGCTATGACTAGAGAAAAGAAAAATACAATTTCTGTAAAGGGAATGCTCCAAAAATATAATATTCATATGTTTTATGAAGCCACCTGCAGAAAATGTAAGGTTAAAATCAAAAGTATTCAGATTAAATTAGCATTCAATACTAACCCATCCCATCCTATATGTGGTCTTGGTCCAGAAGGTCTTGGTATATTGGCTCTCATCAGCGGAGCTGTGAAATAAAAAAAAAAAAAAAGAAAAAAGAAAAATGTTTTGAAAATTGGATTGTAGACCTGCAAAACAGACACAGCAGTAGGCCAGGAACTACATACATGCATCCTTTATGTCATTAACCCCCTAAGGCCCCATTCACACGACCGTGTGAATGGGGCCGTATCTATTCCGCAATATTGCAGAATAGATGCGGCCCCATTCACCTCTATTGAGCGGGGAGCCGTCCATGTCCGCACGCACAAGTATAGGCATTTTGAATGTGGCCACCTGGCGTGTGTTCCGAGGGCCTGTTTTGCCAGAGTGGAGCTCCAGCAGTGGGAAAGGTAGCTAACTGGGAGGAAGGGCTGCTTTAGATGCTGAAATCTCCTGAATGGTAGCAGCTAGAAACACGCAACTGATCTTGTTTGAAAGCAGACATTCCAATCTTTCAAACAATACCATATGTTGAAAATGAAAGTAAAAACAGGTTTTACTCGGGATTATTCCCGACTTGATTTCTAACAGTGATTTCTCCTCTGTTGCTTGGACTTCCATCATTCCACACTAACCATCATTCTTCTTGTATGAAAGCCTGGACTGTCAGCTTTCATACAAGACCAGTTGCATGTTTCTAGCTGCTACCATTGAGGAGATATCACCATCTTAAGCAGCCCTCCCCCCTCCAGTTAGCTGCTTTTCACACTGCCCGAGCTGGCAGTAGGCTGTTCCAGCATAGGGGTTCCGGTAACTGGGTCGAACGGCATTCAGGCAGCGTCCACCAATGCCAGATCTTGACTGGCACAACCTGCCGGATCGGTGAATGCTCGCTTGCAACTAGCCTTTTGTTCGCTTAAATTAAGTCTGTCATCCAAAATAGTTTCAAAGCAAAGCATACTGCCACGTGGGAAGGTGCCACAAAACGTAACCATACCTCTCTTGTGACAATTCAGTCCTCTAATCCTGAGAAATACTTAACTTTTTATGCAAAAAGTAGTAGTTTTGGATGCACTATGGTCATGTCTGCTGCATTTGGTGCACAAAGCTCCCCCTGGATCATTGCGGCTCTGAAATCTCAGGGACTGTCAAACAAGAGGAGGGGGGCACTGTGCAGCATTATGATGGAGGTAATGGTGCATCAAATAGAGCGGCCTGCCCATAGTGCACTGAAAACCTTATTTGCATAAAAATATAAGGCCATTTCTTGGAATCAGTGGGCTGGATTTTAACA
This sequence comes from Rhinella marina, assembly GCA_900303285.1. Lineage (NCBI taxonomy): Eukaryota > Metazoa > Chordata > Amphibia > Anura > Bufonidae > Rhinella > Rhinella marina. The sequence goes on from ONZH01017938.1 coordinate 200,213, forward strand.
AGAGGGGTGTAATTATGTTTTGGGGCACCTACCCTACATAATGGTACGCTTACTTTGAAATGGATTTAGTAGGTGACAGACTCCCTTTAAAGGAATATGCCATAAATGTCTGATCGACGTGAATCCCATGACCTCCAACCTCCTGGGTCCATTCACCTCTATGGAAACAACCAAGCAAGCGTGCGTACATACATGCACAGTAGGGATAAGTGAATGTTCGTACAAATTGATTCATTCATTTAAACTAATTTTAACTCCGTGAGGGAGGGTGCCTCTACAGACAATTAACTAATGTGCCAGCAGATAAACCTGGGCGCACATATCATGCATGCGCCGTTACTGCAAGTTGTGGTCATGCGCAAATAACTAATTCAACGATTCAGGGATTGTTGCACGCACCACTAAATTTGTTGTGTGGTGCTGCGAATTTGTCGACGCCAATTTAAACATCACAGAGCACGAGCAGATAATCTCGTGCATGCGCCGTTGCTGTATCAAAACCGTGGTATATGTGCAGCCATATTAATCTGCCGGCAGGGGGAGTGTCCTGAGTTGTGGGGACGTTCCTTAAAGGGGGTATTCTCATCTTAGACAAAGGGGGTATATTGCTAGGATAGGCCCCCATTGTCTTATAGGTGCGGGTCTCACCACTGGGACCTGCACCTATATCGAGATCGGAGGGGGGAGCGCTGGGCCTGGAGGACCCCAGGTTTCCCGGGGTCCGGCCACCACCAGGCGCAGTTCCCCCGCTGCTCCGGTAGAAATGAATGGGAGCGCACTGCGCATGCGCGGCCACCGCTCCCATTTATTTCTATGTAGCCGACGGCCAGCACTCGGCTATTTTCTCCGGCCCCATAGAAATGAATGGAGGGAGGCTGCGCATGCGCAGTGCGCCCTCCTTTACTTTGGTGGCTCCGTTCTCGATATAGGTGCGGGTCCCAGCAGTAGGACCCGCGCCTATAAGACAATGGGGGCATATCCTAGCGATATGCCCCCATTGTCTAATTCATTAACCTGGATGAATGAGTAGTATCGTACAAACTGATTCAGTCGTCACTAATGCGCAGCCACCTGTCCAATCCTTCTCTGCCTGGACCTGAAAGCTCCTTCACCAGGCAGGATAAGGGTTGGGGGGACCCTCGTGAAACGATAGGTGCAGGTCCCTTGATGTGGAACCTGAGTCTCAGACATTTATGGCATAAATCTTCTGGATATACCATAAATGTCTATGGTGGGAAAAACTTTTTAATTTTGGGCAGCCAGGTGAAGTTCCCTGTGAGTCTTCCCCCGACCTCCTATGAAGATCTAAGTTAATTTAAACCAGTGTGTCTGTAATATGGACACGAATATGAAAAGTTACACACCACCACGTTTTCACACATTTGGTAATATGTCCATAAAAACAGAAAATACAACCCTGAGGTCACCAGGTCTTTATTATTGGCAGCCTTCTAATCAGTACTTTACTTGGAGGAGGAAGGTGGTGAGTAGAAGGTGGTATTTGTCCAAGCACTGGAACGTGGAAGCCCTAAAACAAATACAAAAAGTTTAGAACTATTTTTGAAATTTCAGTTTACAATAAAGCCAGCGCAGGCGCAGTGAATATAAAGACTTACCTTGTCTCCTATGAGGAGGCTGTTGGGCAATGGCAGGCTGCTCGCCGATGTGACAGGAGCAGAAGGTGTGGAAGTGGATCGAGATCCTTCACGCTTTTCATGACTAACAAAAGATAATAAAGACCATTAGAAAACTTATCTCTAGGTGAAACAGACACTAGGGCAAGGATGGCCAACCTGCGGCTCTCCAGCTGTTGCAAAACTACAACTCCCAGCATGCCCATACTACAGCATGGCATGATGGGAATTGTAGTCTTACAACAGCTGCAGAGCCGCAGATACGCCATCCCTGCACTAGGGTATGTCCTACTGGTGACTCCTAGGAGTCACTGGGAGTTTATAATTCTTTCAGCTCGTACACTAGTTTTTTTTTCTAGGAGTGATTAAAATATCGGAATCTAATAAATGTCAAAATTTCAGTGCCGACCAAAAGAATGCCTAGCCCAAAAATCTTCCCTCTGGTTAGACGTTATGTACCCTACTAAAGTTTTCACAATGCACAGCAATTTTTCCAGCACAGACTTACTGAAACGTAGGCTCCGGTTTCTCTCTCTCCTTTTGGACAGGTACAGGCAGTGCAGGATCTGTAGAGGGCGCCACAGGCTGGGGCTGTGCATTGGTTTGTGCGGGGCTGTGTGCAGTAGATGTGGTAGGAGCAGCGCTTGGAGGTGCAGTAGTTGGAGTAGGAGCTACAGTAGTGGGAGCTATAAGAGGATCTTGCTGGCGAGACTGCACTGGACGTGTCGGCTGCGGGGCGCTACGCTGTGGTTGAGCCGCCTGCTGTTGCTGGCGCTGCTGGGAGGCAGACTGTTGCTTACGAATCCTCTTTGTATAACCGGTTTCATTCTTAAAGTTATTCACAGCCTGAAAACAGTGAAATCGCGAATGAGTAACGAGGAAAGTCAAATGCAGCAATGTCGTGTGAAAAATAAAACACTATAGTCTGTCGGAAAGCATATAGAAATGAGCAGGGAGGCGAATATAGACTAATATAGTCATAAGACAAAACAAATTTTGCTCCTTGGGCTGATCACTAGACAGAACGTTGCCCAGTTTAAATGGTTTATCCCATCGTAGACAATGGGGGCATATCGCTAGCATATGCCCCCATTGTCTGATAGGTGCGGGTCCCACACCTATATCAAGAACGGAGCAGGGAGCGCTGTGCCTGGAGGACCCCGGGCCACTACCAGACGCAGCTCCCATAGAAATAAATGGGAGCACACTGCGCATGCGTGGCCACTGCTCCCATGCATTTCTATGTAGCCGAAGGAAATAGCCGAGCCAGCGCTCGCCTATTTTCGGCGCCCCCATAGAAATGAATGTAGGGCAGGGGCGCTGCGCAGTGCGCCCTCCGTTCATTTCCCCACTCCGTTCTCGATATGCCCCCATTGTCTAAGATGGGAATAACCCTTTTAAAAGAGTTGTCCATAATTAGAAAAAAAGGACAGGCATGGTTACAACGGCTGACATACAGAACGTCATCCGTATATTGTGGATCCGCAAAAACGGAAAGGAAAACAAATACGGACGTGTGAATGAAGCCTTGCGGATCCGCAAAAAAACGGGATGACGTTCCATATGGCATCTGTGTTTCCGTTTTTTTTTTTTTGCGGATCCATTGTAACAATGCCTATCCTTGTCAGCAAAATGGACAAGAATAGGACATGTTCTATCTTTTTTGCGGAACGGAAATACGGACATACGGAAACAAATGCACACGGAGTACCTTCCTTTTTTTTGCGGACACATTGAAATGAATGGTTCCGCGTACGGTCCGCAAAAAAAATGGAACGGACACGGAAACAAAATATGGTCGTGTGAAAGAAGCCTTAATTGTATTGTAAATGCTGGACAGAAGGATACCCTCAGGCATTCATCCATATAGCTGTTGTAGTACCTGACGTAGGAATTTATTGGCAATTAAGTTATCAGGAGAGACGTCCGACTGATGACATGTAGGGCACGTGTGATCCTCCGATTCCAGTAGTGAAGTGCGGATACCTGGAAGTGGGTTTAAAAAAAAAAATTTTTGATTTATAATTCATAGTAAATTCCAATCAACACCACAGATCTCCTTAACCACCCAACTGTTCTGCCTGAGTCCAGCAGTGTGAAAAGTAGATAACTGGAGGGGGGAGAGCTGCTTTAGATGGTGATATCTCCTCAATGGTAGAAACATGAAACTGGTCTTGTCTGAAAGCTGACAGTCCAGGCTTTAATACAAGACCAAATACAGCTAAAATCCAAGAAACAGAGGCGAAATCACGTCAGGATAATCTCAAGTGAACTGTTTTTACTTACATTTTCAGCTGCATCCACAGCATCCCGATTCTATCAGTGATATCTTTCTCTGTCCTGACATATTGCTGTCATTCTGGTATTGTCTGAAGCTTTGGAATTCTGCTTTCAACAAGACCAGTTGCATGTTTTCTTGCTGCTATCATTCAGGAGGTAGCAGCATCTAAAGAAGCCCTCCCCTCCAGGTGACTATTTTTCCCACTGCTAGAGCTCCACTCTAGATATTGATGACCTATCCTCAGGATCAGCCATCAATGCTACATTGGGGAGGGTCCAACACCCGGCACCAGCACCAGAAAATAACACAATGTATGGAGCTGGAGGCAGTAGGCTCCTCATACGCCATGTATTGGCTGTGCCGGAGTTACTGCCAGCTCAGCTCCCATTCACTCCAATACCGCAGTACCCAAGCATGGCCATTACACAGTGAATAGAAACTCCAGGGGGTCGGACCCACCCATCTGATGATGACCGATCCTAAGAAAAAGGTCATTCATATTTAGAGCCTGGACACCCCCATTAATACACCCAATTATACTCAACCTTGTGTAATGCTAATGAACACATTAAAAACCATCAAGACAGGAAAACGTTAAGGCCCCATTCAGACGACCGTGTTTCACTGTACGGCGGCGGCCTCAGGAAGCACACTGGCGTCATAGCAACCAATGACGCCGTGCGCTCCCGTCCTCTGGGGCAGCAACAGGCGAGCTTTCACGCCCCGTATACGGCCGTGAAACACGGTCATCTGAATGGATCCTAAGGGTAAGGGCAACATGTCAGTTTTCCCCCCGTGGATCTCGCAGTGAACCTACATCGAAATCCACGTGTGCAGTCACTCCTATACCTGCCATATCCGCTGTAAAAATGTATGGTATTACTGCAACATCATGAGCTTGTTGCAGATTTTTAAAATCCAAGGAAATATTTATTTTTCTTCTACATGTGAACATAGTTTTTAAAACCCCAGCCACATATATCGTCCTGTAATATACTGTGGATTAAGGCCACGTCTAAACATGATTCCTAAGGCAGCATAGGATAGGGCACAAAGTTTTGACTCACTGAGAAAATGTCTATCGCCCTTGAGAGAAGGCAAGAAACGCCGTGAAGGAGCAGTCTAATACACGCCGCTATACTCACATTCATCACAATAGCTGTTTCCACAGCAAGGAATAACAACCGCATCGCTCATCATATCTTTACAAATCATGCACAGCAGCTCGTCAGGGACGGGGTCTTCCTCCTCGGAAGAGGACGACTGAGTCTCAGGTTAGAAATGGAGGCTTTTCTTTCTTGCCCATAGCATACGCCACACTGCAAATATAAGAAGAACGGGTTAATAAAGGCAACCGCGATTTGGTTCCCTTTAACCACCTGTTTTGCCCGAGTCCAGCTCGGGCAGTGAGAAAAGTAGCTAACTTGAGGGGGGAGGGCTGCTTTAGATGGTGATATCTCCTCATGGTAGCAGCTAGAAACATGCAACTGGTCTTGTTTGAAAGCTGAAAGTCCAGGCTTTCTTACAAGACCAAAAGTCCAAGCAACAGAGGAGAAATCAAGTCGGGAATAATCGCAAGTTAACCTGTTTATGGACTGTAGCTGTCATTCTGGTACTGTCTGAAAGCTTGGAATGTCTGCTTTCAAACAAGACCTGTTGCATGTTTCTAGCTGCTACCATTCAGGAGGTAGCAGCATCTAAAGCAGCCCTCCCCCCTCCAGGTAGCTACTTTTCCCACTGCTGGAGCTGGACTCTGGCAAAACGTTAGGGGTTAAAGAGGTATCTACATTGGTACATTGCTAGGATATGCTATATCACTTTATCTTCATGGATGCCTGACCTCTGGGACCCCCACAGATCAGCAGTAGGCCTGGTGCTGGTGTCCTGATGCAGCCCCTACATTTTCCCAGCTATGCAGAGAAATTGCTGCTGGCCCATTGAACTTTAATGACACGGTGGGCGGCCAGGGCACTGACATACAGGGAAAATTAAGGAAAGTGATCAACAGCGCTTAAATCAGCCATGTAACCCCTTCATTCTCAGGAACCCTGGGGATCCTAAATGTTGGACTCGCACCTATCATCTCTGCAATTCCAGATTTAGCCCATGTACAAGGTGGGCGCTATTTCTGGCGGATAAATAAAGCAAACATTTTCTTCAAATCCTGGTCAACCCATTAAGTTTTCATCAGGCACGGGGAAACTTACGCATCAATGGTCGGTATGGCATATTTTCCAGTGTTTGTAAGCATAGCCCCCTTCATATTGGGATCTTCCACCTCCACCATAAAACTGCGAGGAATCCCAGTGCTCTTCTTTATCCGGGGAGCCGACTCAAAACTTTTGTCCTGAAGAGGAAAAAATTTTTGTTTCAATAGAAAGCACAAGAAGGATCTACGAGGGCTGGAATAGGATCTATAGATCAGGTCGCCCAG